>CBVK0101774834.1:0-12454 GCA_900067695.1 Picea abies | reverse complement strand
TTGGCCATCCTCCAGGAGAATGGCTCTCGCTGCTGCATGTAATTTTAACAGCATTATCCTTTTTATTGGATACATATTACATATATATTACATACATAAACATAATTGCAATTTGCAAACTGTATTTTATGTACCACATTTGGTGCATTCACTACGTACTCCTATACTGACTATTCAATTCTATCAATAAACTAATGTTTTCTGCTTTGGCACTCCCACTGGTATAGTTACACTAATTGTTTGTTTTTATTGTTGAACGCAATTCTGCTTGTCCAGTATTTTATATGACTCAGACCATCTATTGTCAAAAATAATAATAATGTCATCTATATGTAGAGAGTGGCACAGTACCTTAAATGTGTCATATTCGACAAACCTATCAAACATAAGAAGTATGCTTTACAATCAAAATAAATATAGAGAAACTTGAATTTAAACTTCCACAGGCAATGCAGAGGAGAATAATCTGAAGGAAGTATTATTGTTAGATGTTTGTACGTATTAAGCCCAGCAGAATTGAAGAAGTAACTTATAATCGCAATTATCTAATTTGCAGTATATTGAGCAAATGTTTAACTGAAGCTCAAAGTCAACGCATCCGGTGACATTAAATGCTTCAACTCAGAATTGAAGGGATAATAAGTTTATGAAATGAAAAATACCTTCTGTAATGCTTTCTGAAACAATCGCTTGGCCAACATGATTAGGAGGATCAGCAGCCCGCTGTTCACGATCCGTTAAATCCTTGATTGGGAATTTCCGAGCTAGGGTTAGAATCGCGGGACAGTGGACATTGCAGGGAGAAGAATTCCCGGATGGAGATGAGTACTCGATGAGAAGAGATCGTAATTGTTTAGTGCTCACCTAGCCTTAATTCGAAAGCGTGAGAAACGTCGAGGGTAAGCATTCGAAATATTTCCACAGATTCGAACGAGTCCATATTTCATAAGAGGGCAGGGCAGGAGCAGGGCAAGGTATCTGTTTTTACAAATATTAGATATTTAAATAAAATATTATTTACATAATAATAATCTATTTTTAACCTCATGAAGCAACACATCAAATTGATGTATGAGATCAGACCTCTTCCGCCTTTTAAGTATTAGATTTTAAAATATATATATTAGGGGGTAGGGTATGTATACCTCCGTACATTTTACCATGAAATCGTTGGGTGAAGGGGGGTCCCTTGTCCCACAAACAAAGGGGTCTCATACACCAATTTGGTGTGGCTTGGCCATGACCTTAAAAATAGATTATTATTATTATTATTATATATAAATAAAATGTAATATTTGAAATGGTTAAAAAAATTATATTTAAAGAGGATTTTGAAGGAAACTGTGAAACAAGTTATGTTGATTAACAATTGGGAATAGCCACCAATAATGAAGTTGAGGTCTATGCTCTTCTTGAGAACTCAGATGCAATTATTCTCTTTATGTAAGGTCTCTGGTGATAGTGGGGGATTCGGCAATTCTTATAAAGCTCATGAACAAGTAGCATATCTTGACAATTCCCTAGCTTGATCACTATCCAAAATCAAAAACAAAATCTTGATTAAAAAATATTGTGCTTTATTATATCCTAAGAGAGCTTAATCAACAAGTAGATGTATAAGCCAATCGAACAATGTAACTAGGAGAAGGCTACCTGGAAAAAAATGGGGAGGTCTCATACCACCCAACCCCCTAAGTTTTAATTAATGGAGATCATGGTTCTAATCAATTTATTTTGGCAAAGCATGCTCCTTGCTATGTCACAATGCATTCAAGGCTTTCGAGCAAGGCAATATTAAGGTATGTAAGATTGAGTAGAGGCATAGATGGGCATCTCACATGCCATCCATTTTTCTATCGCCTCATTGAAATACACCTCAAAACAGTATGGGCACCATTCATTCCACCCACTCCACCTCAACTTAACCTTAGGAAACACATGTCCAAAGTTCATCATCTAAGGAGTCAATGCCTTTTTTACCCCCAAAAAGTGTGTTGCCCTTGCAAAAATCACCCCCAAACATTGCAAGGGCCCATAAAAGCTTTGGGTTTTTTTATTTCCACTCGAAATTTTCCAAAAAAGTAAAATAGTTGAAAGTGGACTTATCTAAACCCTAAAAGTAGTTGTTAAACTTGATATGGTCAACAAAACATTATTTATTATGACCATGTTAAGGGGGTGTTTTGCTTGTAAAAAACGAAAGGTTTATCCATTTTTTATCATGAATCCACAAGTAAGTACATGCTACCGTAATTGCCCTGGAACTCAAGGGAACTCATTTCTCTTTATAGCTATCTTGCACATCCAAGCTACTTACATCCATAGGAGAGGGGATCTACCACACACTTGGGAAGCAAAGGACCCTCCCAAGGAGGAGGTCTTGGAGATACTTTCTTTAGAGATCTTCTTCATAGGTGATATTGTACTTGGCCTCCCATTGGTAATGGAAAAATTATTTTATTCTTTATAAGTTTTCCACTTTATTTCCTTTCTGCGTTTGTTTATTTCCTTTCATGAATGATGCAAACTTTAGGATAGAAAATCTAAGTAGAGTTAGGTTTTTTTAGCTCTCTTTCCCATATTTGTATATATCTAAAACACAACCTCTAAATCTGAAAATTTGCACATCCTTGTTGCAAATTGGTGACTCCATTGGGGAAAGAACCTTTTTTTTTCCTTGGTTGTGGGTGTGTGTTCAATTCCCCCCACCCCCTTTAATTTTTTTGAGTTTTTTGGACCTATTGTGTGTGTTGTTATTTTTTGTGTTGAGTATGCAAGAGACATTGGATTAAAGACTTCCATATCTTCCTTAGAGAACAACTATCAATCTACAATGGAGCTCCTAATCATAACACACTTTTGGGGGGCATTTTATGCAAGGACAACACACTTTCTGGAGGTAGTTTATGTAGGGGCAATGCACTTTTTAGGGTAAGTTTATGCCACGTTTATGCACTGGGTCCAGAGTTTAGTTTTTTTAGTTTTCTGCAAGGTTTTGTCTTGGCTTCCTAAGTGTTTTTTCGGGTCTAATTTCACTCTTTAGAATACCGTGGAGGGTTGTCAATAAACTAATGAACAATTTACTCTTAAATTCTTCTAATTTGGAGAAAGGAAATGTCGATTGGGAATTTATGGTAACTTATGTACTGGTTCTAATTCACTTCTAAATAAGTTTTGGCATCGTTGTGTTGTTCTTGTTGTTTCAATTTTATGGTGAAATTTGATTTAGTTTGTTTTTCAAAATAATGTTTAAAGATTTATAATGAATTCATGGTTAAGATCTGAACACTTGTGGTGGTCTTATTAATACTAAAGGAAATGAAAGAGCCATGACATAGTGGGTTAAAGGTAGCTATAATATATTCAAATAAGTTTCCATGGTAATTCCCCTAATTAAGTGATTTAACTCCCAATGAATTACATTAGTTATGTAGACATTCCCATTTGTTATAAAAAGGGGGGTTTTGGTTTCAAAGTTATGGTGATATAACTTTATTTAGTTTCAAAACCATAACTTAACCATATTTAACATCTTATCTTCATGTCATTGTACAATATATTGATTAATACCCTACAAAGGTAGTGTGTCATTGTTAAGTATCAAAGACTGAATACAAAAGCACCACAATAGATATACAAGAATAATATAGAAAACCACCACTTTATTATATCAAAACCCTTGAGGTAGGGAAACACCATACAATGGATCATATTATGGAAGGGATCATCTCCTGTTCACTTGCCTTTTCGAGGGGGCATCCTCCTATTAAGCTACTACTCACAATACAATATTTTTCTTCATATCCCATTACATTGTTTGAACCCTTTTATATAGTGTCACCATCACCTAAGAACATTCTAGAGGAGAAATCTTCTAGAAGTTGAACCTTCTAAAAAGTCATCTTACATTTATTATATCTAACTACTCATTTATTATATCTAACTACCATAGTGGGCCTTATTTAATACTATAGTGGACCTAGTCCACTATACATTGAATGGTCTTTATAAAAATGTGGTTTCTTTTATATTGCTCTGTGGATCTATTGTGTATTCAGTATTTGTGGTGATTATATTTGTAGATCTACTCAGGGACTTAACAAGTGGTATCAGAGCACTTTCCTTGGTAGACATTATGGGCAAATATTTTTTTATTTTTGTAGATTTTTTTTTTCGGAGAAGAAAAAATAGGACTTCTTAAAAGGTTCTACTTCTAGAATATTCCTTCTCTAGAATGTTCTTAGGTGATGGTAGCACTATATAAAGGGGTTCAAGAAATGTAATGGGATATGAAGAAAAATATTGTATTGTGAGTAGTAACTCAATAGGAGGATGCCCCCTCGAAGAGGCAACTGAACAGGAAATGATCTCTTCCATAATAGGATCCATTGTATGGTGTTGCCCTACCTCAAGGGTTTTCTTATAATAAAAGTGTGGTTTCTTCTATATTGTTATGTGGATCTTTTGTGTATTCGGTATTTGTGGTGATTATATTTGTATATCTACTCAAATACTTAACAAGTGGTATCAGAGCACTTTCCTTGGTAGACATTGTGGGCAAATATTTTTTTATTTTTACAGATTTTTTTTTTCGGAGAAGAAAAAAGAGGGCTGCGACATTCCGGAAAATTTCGGTATATTTATGTGAAAATTTTGCAGAAATAGGTTGTAAATCTAAGTTCCTCTCAGAAAAACACCCAAGTTATAAAAAAAAATCATCTGAAACGGAGTCCGGAAAGTCAAGATATTGAAGTTTTAAAATCTGCAATTTTTCAGGGTTTTTTCCGTGGACGGCTGCACGAGTTTTTTTTATTTTTGTAGCATCTAGAAGTTGAATTTGCTCAAAAAAAAATTACATATTTGAGTTCCTCTTTCAAAAATAGTTGATTTCAAAAAAAAAATCACTCGAATCGAAGCTCTGCAAGTGAAGATATCATTGATTTAAAATCAACCATTTGTGGGGGTTTTCATGACGGCGACAGGACTACAGAGCTCATCATTTTTCATAGTGTACTCAGATTGCTACCAGATCAGTGCCATTGGATAGCTAATTTTGATATCTTTCTTTTGGTACATTATATGTGGTGTTTCCAATGGATATGCACTCTCAACTCAAGGAAATTCTACACATGATTGAAGCATTCAAATCTTAAATGCATGACACTCAAGAAGGTGACAGGGATGATTTCCGTAGTATTAATAAGTCCTTCGCGAGCATGAATGAGGAATGTACTTTGATGAACATCATGAATGAATATCATCAAGAAGTGTATTCTTGGTATACTTTGGAGGATGATTGTGATGATTAGTATATGAATAGTTGTCATTTATGGGATGACAACCACTTCCATCTTCTATTTGATGACTCTCATTCACCTCATGTAGAGCAAATTATGGAGAGAAGTCCAGCGCCTTCTATGCACACTATTTTTCAGTGTTCTCCAGTACTAGTGTGTTATTCAAATGATTTTTTGGATATTGAGGGATCTACATATTTGGATCCCCGTGATCAATGTAGATCTTTGGAGCATCATTTTCAACTCGTTTTTGAGTTCAGATATCTTTCACGTGGAGTTCGCATGAGCACTTGGACATGGGACCCTAGTTCACAATGGAATTTGGACTACTTTAGCATGATGGTTTTCATTTCTCCATAGGACTCTGCTTCTCTAGTCTACTTTAGCACTATGGTCCACACTTATCCATGGAACCCCGGTATATGGTTGTACATCAAGCATTGAGGACAATGCTTTCATAAGGGGGATGGAATGTTAGGTAACTAGAGAGGTAGTAGGGGAGGGGGGCGTGAGGGCCCATAGTTATAATAGTAAAGTTCATTCAATGTAAAATGGACTAGGTCCACTATAGTATTAAATAATGTCCACTATGGTAGTTAGATATAATAAATGGGTAGTTAGATATAATAAATGTAAGAGGACTTCATAGAATGTTCTACTTCTAGAAGATTCCTCCTCCAGAATGTTCTTAGGTGATGGTAACACTACATAAAGGGGTTCAAGCAATGTAATGGGATATGAAGAAAAGTATTGTATTTTGAGTAGTAGATCAATAAGAGGAAGCCCCCTCGAAGAGGCAAGTGAACAGGAGAGGATCTCTTCCATAATAGGATCCATTGTATGGTGTTGCCCTACCTCAAGGGTTTTCTTATAATAAAAGTGTGGTTTCTTCTATATTTCTCTGTGGATCTATTGTGTATTCATTATTTGTGGTGATTATATTCGTAGATCTACTAGATCTTCTAGAAGTAGAACCTTCTAAGAAGTCCTCTTACATTTGTTATATCTAACTACCCATTTATTATATCTAACTACCATAGTGGACCTTGTTTAATACTATAGTGTACCTAGTACACTTTACATTGAATGGTCTTTCCTATTATAACTATGGGCCCTTCAGGCCCCCCGACTACCTCTCTAGCTACCTAACAGTCACCTTTAGGGCACCACTTGAAGTTTCAATTATATGATTAATATTTATGTAGGTCATGGTTGGTGATGTGTGTGTGTGTGCATGTGTTTTGTGTTAAGTGGCATGGACTAATTCATGGACTTTCTTATATTATCAAGCAACACCATGTTTTGTGTGTGTGTGTTCAAAGATTAGGTTTCGTTTGTATTAGTTTTCCTATCATGTTGACTTATCTCAAGAAAAATCATGAAGAATGCTCAAGATGTTATAATAACATTCATAAGGTATATTTTAAAGAGTACGATCAGAATTATCACAAATCACGTGATCTTCATATATTTTTAATTGTAACATATGCTACTTCAATGTGCATGCATTTTTTATTCTTTAATTGTTAAAAATTAACCAATTAAAACTTTGATGGTGATCTTCCAAGAATTCCATTCACTTGACCTAGCGTACCCTTTATTGGTAATTGAAGCTATCCTTGTGCATGTGTAAAACATGGGGGCTTCACCTTGTTGACCAATATCTTATCACGTTCATTCATAAAGGGTTTTTTTTAATTGTGAAAAATAAGGTCAATATATTGTAGGTATTGGGGGGATGTGAAGTATAGGGGGGTTTATAGGTATTGGGGGGTATAAAAAGGAGTATCTAGTAAAAATAAGGGATTTAATTATTGGAAAGAAGTATTAGGAGGAGGAGTCCAACAAAGGGATTTTGAAAAGTATTTATTAACATCTAATGAAATCAGGGGTATTCTTTAATGTCCCATGAACACATGTACTATGTCACAAGTTCATGGAGTGAAGACCTTGTGGTGTAAAAGGACCTAATTGGCTCATGTGAAGTGGGATGGATATAAGTCCTCATTAGGGAATAACTTACCTTTTTAAATTGAGATTGTTTTGGCAAGGGAATTGAGACGTGAGATCGGAAGAGTTAATTGTGAAAAATAAGGTCAATATATTGTAGGTATTGGGGGGGATGTGAAGTATAGGGGGGGTTATAGGTATTGGGGGGTATAAAAAGGAGTATCTAGTAAAAATAAGGGATTTAATTATTGGAAAGAAGTATTAGGAGGGGGAGTCCAACAAAGGGATTTTGAAAAGTATTTATTAACATCTAGTGAAATCAGGGGTATTCTTTAATGTCCCATGAACACATGTGCTATGTCACAAGTTCATGGAGTGAAGACCTTGTGGTGTAAAAGGACCTAATTGGCTCATGTGAAGTGGGATGGATATAAGTCCTCATTAGGGAATAACTTACCTTTTTAAATTGAGATTGTTTTGGCAAGGGAATTGAGACCTCAAAATTAGGGAAAGCATTTTATTCCAATGTCTGTCGTGAGACCAAGAAATTATTGTTTTGGTTAACCACAAGGATTTTTAAGTATTTACCATGGATTATAGTAGCCAATTTATTAATTTAAAAGCAACAATAGAACTTGTGACTATTATAATTTAGGAAATATACCTTGTGATATTGATGTTATGTTACTAATAAGAACAAGTAGTTGATAGCAGTTGATAGCACATGGTTCTATGATAATTACATTTTAGCTTAATGGGGGCAAGGACACTATAAACTTTGGGATGAAGTTTCTTAGCATATGTAATCCCACATATTTGTTGTATTCAACCAAGATTGGAAAATTTAGCAAGAACTAACTTGAATATTAAGATGATGTTTCAGGGTGATCTTTTACTATGGCATCAAATATGATATTTTCATTCTCATTGCATGTATGTTTAGTCATTACTAACAATTATTTTTCCTATATGTTATGATGATTTACCACGATAGGAGTATTTCATGTTGATTATGTGGTTATGTTTTTTATGATTATCTCATGCAGTTCCATGTTAGCATATGGTTCTTCGATATTCATGATGTTATGGTATAACTAATACTTGGTTTCATGACGTGAGATGGAGCTGGATAGGAGAGTCACTCCATGGGTCTTGAAGTTTGGTTCATTATTGAACTGATGGGAGCCCATAACCATGAAGGAAACATATTTTCCTATGCAACAACTTATGGGCTAGGGACAAACTAAACCACTAGTGCTAGACTAGCATTTCCTCCACCTCATATGATACAAAAATTCTAAGAAGAGTGTTGGAGTTATACTCGCTTATGGAGTTGTGGTGATGGACTTCCAATGCCTAGGGTTGAATGCTTGGTTGAAGTTTTAGGATGGAGTTTAGGATATCCCTTTGAGATGATTGGGGGTCAATGTGCCTACCAAACTATTAGGACCACCTCAAAGGGGCCTGGGGCCATAAAGCCCAACGTAGACCAAGGAGGCTATAGAACTTAATGTTCAAAGTTAGGGAGATGGCTAGAGTTGTACTCACACTCCCCTGGAGATATGATTTGGACTTTCAATGCTTACTAGAGTTGCACCATGATGGGTGACTTATATAATAGTTGTAGTGGAGGGTCCATGCCATGGTGAGTAGGACCATCTGAAGTACTAGGTAATGATCTGTAGGTGGATCAAATGGTATGATTAGGTGAGGGTGCATACGAGAGGAAGTAAACCTCTATGATTGACTTGCTTTGACACATGATTTTATGTGCTTGTTTCATGTTAGACATTCAAGAAGTTAATAAAAAGCATATAGTGCACTAGGGCACTATGTTTGTTTGGTAGTGTAGGTGTGCGATTTACCTATGGTGGGAACATTTGCAAATCCCTCACCTGCACAACAATAATGGTATATTTAGGAACATATTTTGTGTTGTTTGTGCATATCAAATAGTGCCTTGCATAAGAAATAAGCAAATGTATAATTTATCTATATATAGATACATAGTAATAATAGGTGCACAAAAAATATATTAGTGGGAATATCAAAAGAACTAGTTGCACGAGAATGGTGTGTGGAGGTGTGCATGTTGATAAAATAATATTTTAATTTAAATTGTTTGGCTAAATTTGGAGAGTTATGGAGGTTGGAGGAGCATGGAAGGGGTTCCATTTTCTTGAGTTGTCTTTCACCTTGCATGAAGAGATTTCTATTGGATGGGTATTGAGACTTTAAGTCTTGAGGGAAGGATTGAGTGCTAGTTGGTATAGCCTTGGTGATTGAGGGCATGTGGACTCTCAATCCCTAATTGAGGGGTGGTTGGGAGGAGAGTTGTCCCACAATTGTTTTCCCCATATTGTTGCTTGTTATTGATATTGTTGCTTGGAGGAAGTTAGTACGTTGATGTTTCTTTGTAAGTCCAAAAATCAGCTTGCTACTTCCGAGTATTTATCTTGGCTCTTCTCAATTCATAATCACTATTTCATAATTGCACTTTTGCAATTTACCCTATTAGATGGTGACGTTAATAGTTAATATCGATGTATCGTATTGTTGATTAATGTATACATGTTTGATTGTTTGTTATTGTTGTATCTTATGGTTAAATTAGCTTCACGATGTGCTATATATTTTATGTTTAATATTATCTTAGAGGGCATTGCATTGAATAGTTCCCTTAGGATTTCTCCCAATTCTTATTATCTTTCCCTTTCTTCATTACCTTTGTAGAGATTTTGGCATCGTATATGTAATGACTCACTTCTCCTTTCATCAACGTTACAAGTTATTATTGGTGGTTAGAAATGTTTCATGTGTTTGAATTGTTTCTCATCTCCTTACCTATTTGCTACTGATCCGTGAAACCATAGAGATTATGAGTTCTAACATGAATGTAACCAACGCTCTTGGTGGTGTCACCATGTGTTGACCTCATGTTTGTTCAACGATATTAAATCACAAAGTCTTGCTACTTCTAACCTAGATTTTTTGAAATAAATGAGTTTTCTTTAGCCTCGCGTCTCTTCAATCTATTATATCAATGTTTTTGATATATGATTCCTCTTTGTTGATTGTTTTGACTCAAAACTCAAATATGGGTCCATCATCTAGTTGGTTAGAGGCATAAGGGTTTTGAATGATAAGCAATAACACCATTTTTATGGTAGCAACTTTGTACTGCCATGAGGGGTTTGAGATATTTGTTTATTGTTATTTCAGTTATGATTACTATCTTCATGAATTATTGATGTGAATATCTGGCAACATTATGATTCAATTTCTAAAGAATAAGTGAGTATGTTGCTATGGTTGTAGTTTCCACTATATATTGGCAGTAGAACAACACATGTTATTTCCATTTCTTTACTCAACATATGGTGTTTTTGGAGGTCTTAACATGTTTATTTCATGCTACATGTTATGCACCTTTGAGCAATTAGTTGATGGATGTTATATTGATGATGTGCCCTTTCTACTTATGGTTGTGACACATATTACTTTTGCACTTAATGCACATGTGGTTACATTCTTATGTTTTTAGTATTTAGGGTAGTTTGCTTTATTTCTTAGCCTCCATTGGTTGATTAGATTCATACTTGGAAAATTTGGTGGATTGGGAGAATACTTATGTGATTTGGTTAGAAACCCCTTTTCTACATTGCCTTGATTGATTTTGGAGCCCCCCCTAGTTGTTGCCTACTCACTTTTCATTGCTTTCATGCAAGCCTCCTCATATATATCGCATACTCCAGTTGGTTTGAGTATGGTCTTGCACTTTACCTTTCCACACTCCTTGTATTGTTTCATGTTTTGATTGGTGTTGTAGCCTAACCCTTATGCATTAGTGCCAATGCTTAGTAATTTGAAGTTGTAATATGTGATAATATTTGACATTGGGCCTTGGCATGATGAAGTATGATGGTAGGTTTGTGGTTGACTTACCTAGCTAGGTGGCACCCCCCTGTCATTGGCATTGAGCTTAAGATTGATCTCCACTTTATAACTTTGGACATTGTGTAGGTATTATTATGGCGGGGGCTTTGATGCAATGGATTATGGATTTGTGGCGATTGGGTGTATGGGTTATTTAATTCTCCTACTGCATGCTTCCCCTCACCTTGATCTAGGTTGTTGGTTTTTAATCCAATGGTTGATAGGATCTGGTTATGTTTTACTTGCCCACTACCTACCTTGCACTCTCTCATGCTCTTATGTTATTTTCAATTTCACTTTGTTTGGCTCTGTGTCTTGTTATGAGGGATGAAACCAGGTGGCCCTTTGTTTTTCCCTTTGCAACTGAGGCTATTTGGTTATCTATGACCTATTAGTGAACCTTGGTGATTACATGGCTAAAATCATTGCAAGTGCTGGTGTTTTTAGGATTGTTTTGATGTCACTAGATCTTGAAGATCACCTATTCATTATTCAATGACTAAGGAACCAAGGTAGGCTCACAACCTTTCCACCTCTTTTTTGATTGTTTGATTTTAGCTCGTAATTAGGTTGCATAGATTGTTTTATGTTGTAAGATTGCATGTGCTTTATGAATTTTTCTTGTCCTTCAAGCCACATATTTAATTTATTCTCTCTACACCCAGAGTGAGAAACCCTTTCTTGAATAGTTACATGTGCTATTATATTGGATTTTCGGGCATGCTTTTGTTTTCTAGCTTTTGGAATTTAATTGAATTTCTGCTCGGAGCTAGAAATGTTGCGGGTGCTTGGCCTTGAGGCTACCACCCTATTCTTGCATGCCTTTGTTGAGCCCTCCTTGAATTTCTGTTGCATGCCTTTATAATCATATTATGTTGGTGCCTTGCTCATTTTGGTGGTGTTTGGTTTGAAACTTGGATCTATTTTTTAATTTGAATATTATAGACCTTAGTCCCATTCTTTGCCTTCCCACTTAGTTTTCATAACCCTAATTTGATGGCTTTACACTTTTAGTAAGAATAAATGATTACATATTTTTTGTAGGTTTGGGTTGTTTATGGTTTTGAGTTGGTGAAATTGAAATGCCACGGAGCATAATGCACCCGCTTGCTCTATTTTATTGGAGGATATTTTGTCTTGCATGTGTGGTGTTTAGCCCTATTTCCTTACCTATTTGGATTTTCTATGGCTACGGAGAGGTGTGTTCTTGAGTTCATTGCTTCCCCTATTATGGCTTACTTCGTTGGGATTTATTTCTTGGAAACTTTGGT
>CBVK0101774832.1:0-15632 GCA_900067695.1 Picea abies | reverse complement strand
CTAGTATGCCCCAATTAAGTGGTAATGAGCCAATATTAGGGCTTAACAATATTGCAGAGGAACTAGCAATCCCCTCAGCCCATATTTATTAGTTCTAGTGTAAGCCAGTAAATTCAGGTGAAAAGGACTTGGGAAGTTGGAAAGGCTTAGGATGTTGGTTGGAGGATTGGGGGGGACATACTTAAGAAAAAAAAGGAGACCAACACTATTTTTTGTCAACATTAAAAGTGGGATTATGGAATAATTTGATCCTAAATTTTCAACGTTAAACTTAGTAGTTGGAGTGGTCTCACTCTCAATTCTTCAACCCAAGTTAAACAAGTTTTTTTCTCAGTGGGGCTTCTATGTGTGAATCATTGCAAACCAACCACAATTAATGTGACTAAATATTGGAATGTTATGAAGACTGGATTTTCTTAACCTCTTAGTCCAATTTTTCTAGTAATTATGAGACTATTATACAAACAAAGATAAAATATTGAAGAGATTGCTTTAAATCCCACATCCTTATTGACATATAATTAATGTTGATACATGTACTAAATCAATAATATTTAGATAGTGGACCCAATATAATTTCAAATTGGAGAATTTCTTACCTAACATGATAGACATATATGTGATATTCAACGAAGAATGTGGAGAAAGGAACTCTAACAAAAAAAGAGAAATGCATAATTGGAGTTACCATGAGCAAGTCTTCAGACATTATGGATTGGAGTTATTTTAATTCCATCTCACCACACTATGATCTTATAAATTATGCAAAATAAGACAAAACACAAACTCTGTCATTTGATCTTTACTTTTAGTTTCCTCATTACAAATTTTCTAGTGAGAAATCTTGAGTTAAAATTGATATGTAGTAGTGTCCATATCCTCCCTAGAGACCCACCAGTAGTGGAAAACTTGAGCTTTGATACCATTTTGTAGCATCCCATCAAGAGTGTTACCTCTATAAGAATTATTATTGTTGTTGTTTTTGTTGTTATTATTATTGTTGATGTTGTTGTTGTTGTTGTTGTTAAAACCATTACATCAAACAAGCTAAGACTAAAAAAACCAAGCACAATCCATGTAAGCCAATAACTACACTAGATAAGGGCCTACCAAAGGCCCACTAGAAATATGAAACTATCATTCACCTAGAAAATCAACATTGTACAAATTAAATACTTAAACACAAAATACCTAAACATGTATCTCGTGGAAGTCCAGGATTGATCCAACTACACTTCAGGTCCCATAAATCATATTATAAAAATATCCCATGAACCAATCTTCAATAGATGTTGTGGGGGGGGGAAGGGGATCACACTAGGGTTAATATTACACCCAATCAATGTAACCACCTTCACAGGTGCTACCCCTTGAACAGGGTTCAAGCTAAACAAGGTAATGAAATCACAATTCATGACAATATGTCAAGAATTCAAACCAAAAGGTACTCAATAACATTTTAATCGGGCTTACAATAATTCAAAAAAGGTATGGTGGATATGCTCCTATACTTGCAACACCTCCAAATACTGTGACATTATGGTGTGCAAGGGTCTTACTACCACCTTCAGCTGGTGATCACAACCACAATAACAATGACACCCCCCTTCAAGCAAGGATATTACTACCACCTCCATCTAGTGATAAAAATCTCACAGCAGTGGTGTTCTACAATTTGGGCCCAAAAAAAAATAGTACAAGGAGATAGGTATACTAAGATTTAGTTCCTTTTTGGATTGCAGGTGCATTCGGTATACTAAGATTTAGTTCCTTTTTGGATTGCAGGTGCATTCCCAACCCCTTAATCTATGCAGGCTTGGTTCGCACAGACACAATTCTACCCAAAAAATCAAACGCATAACACAAGTGCATCCACCACACTTAGTTCCACAGAGTATTTCCTCATGATCCAGCCAACCCCAACAATGGGCAGACCAATTCTTTTATAATTCCTCTTAATGCAACATATTCTCAATATTTGTCTCTTGGCCTTCCCCTTTTCCATGTATGAGCGAATTTTTTTATTGAGGGTGACATTACAAGTGTCCAAAACAATGTAAAAGTGAAATACAACCCTTTCCCCTTCTACATATTTACCCAAATTAACTTTGGAGATCATTTTCACAAATATTTTATGATTTCCAAAGCTTCCTATGCACTAGGATCAGATAGTCATTCTCATTGAGACAAGATCCCTTCCCATGAGTGAAATTTCCCCTTTGTCCATCTAGGTCTCAACCTGTAACATGTTAGTCCATCCAAGATACCAATTATGTGCATGCAACAACATCATCATAATCAATCACATGCAGTATCTTATTAACCTAGCATAAATCATAAACCTTATTATGAACCACATTAAATGGAAAAGGTATCCAATACAAGTATACATCATAACAATTCATCCAACACATGCATATATCATGAACCAAGTGAATGGAAAGGTACCCAATACAGGTATACATCATAACAAGTCACCCAACATCTACATATATCATGAACCATATTAAAGGAAATGCACCTAATATAGGTATACATCATAACAAGTCATCCAACATGTGCACATATCATGAACAATATTAAAGGAAAGGTACCCAATATAGTTATACATCATAACAAGTCATCCAATATGTGCATATATCATGAACCATATTAAAGGAAGGGTAACCAATACATGTGCATATCATCGATCGTATCAAAACAAGGACATATCATATTAAATCATCATCAAAGGTCATCATTGCTACATAACCATCACTAAGATTACTAATGCTTCATGTGGTATCATCATTAATATCCAAAGCATCAATTCATCAATAGGCATGTTAAGCAATGAGTGCATATAATATCAACCCTACTATTAAGGACCAATCATGTTAACCATCATCTAATAATTGCCAATGTTGTCATTAAGAAATGGCAGTACTCATTAAAATCTAGACAATCACATAGGTGTCTTGGTCCATCATACTCAATCATTAATGGGAGTAAGCACAAGGGGGGAAGGTGAGTCCAGGACACCACCTCGTATTAGTCAAGCTAAGGCATCAACACATTATAATGCCTTCATCATATAAACATCATATCAAATGAACATTACTTATAATAACTCATCAAGGTTACATTCATCAAACCACACATATGTCCTGTGGTAAGTAAATATCCAACAATGGATTATCCTAGAAGAGGAGTCCAACTAACTGTATAAAAACACTCAAAATCTAGCCAAAAGGTAGTCATCCCAAAATAGTAAGCTTAATTATAATCATTGAAAGGAAAACACATCACCCATCACCAAGGTATGATTCATCAACAATGAGCCACTAGGGAAAATTCTACCATTATCCATGGAGGGTGATGTTCATAACCAATAGCTAGAAATATTCAATAAGGATACAATCATCCATAATCAATGGAAAAATATAACTCTCGCAATAATCACAAACACAATAAGGTGCTATAATTCAATCATGGTTGTAGTTGACAAATTGACTAAGGAATATCATTTTATTCCCTTGATGCCCACAACAATTGTTTCGGAGAGGGGTATGAAGTTTACTTCAAATTTTGGGAAGAGCACTTTTGAAGGCTTGGGCACTAAGTTGAATTTCAATACTACTTAACATCCATAAACAAATGGGTGGAATGAAAGATTAAATCAAGTGATTGAAGACATTGTTTGCATGTATGTAATGGAAATGCCATCCAAATGGGAAGATTATTTACACTTTGTAGAGTTTGCATATAACAATAGGCATCATTGCATTATTTTTTAGGATTTGTATGGTAGATGTCACAATAATCCATTGATTTGGGATAACCCAATGAATAGAATCATACTTAGGCCATAAATGCTCAAGAAAATGGAAGAATAAGTTGGCTAGGGTCAAGGAGAAATTGAAGGCAACATAGGACATACATAAAAGTTATGTAGATAAGAACAAGGTGAAAAGAGAATTCAAAATTGGGGATCATTTTTACCTCAAATTGAAGTCAAGGAATACCCCTTTGAAGATTGGAAGTTGTGCCAATCTTTCACCTATATAGTGTGGGCCATTTTAAATCTTTGATAAGATAGGGCTAGGTGTATATAGACTCGAATTTATTACTAACATTAAAACTCACATTGTTTTCCATGCTTCCTTTGGTTAATAAATATGTATATTATCCTAACCATGTGATGATTGGGTTGTGATATAAGTGGAACTAGAGTTTTTTCCTTGGGGGAAAAAAAAGTGTAACTAGAGAGAGAGTTGCAAACAAAGTTGCTATGCATCCTCGACAAGAAAGTAACATTACTCTAGAACTGAGCCATCAAGAAAGAAAAGGTGAAATGGAAGTACTTTGGTACTAATGAGACTACATGGGAACTAGAGGATGCCATGAAGGAGGCATACCCATGTTTTTCCTAATCTCAAGTTACACCGAGGCTAATGCAATTCCAGGGGGGAGGGGAATTTAATATATTAGTTTTGACCCTTTGAATGTAATAGATTGAATTATGTATAAATTGTAAATAAGCGCTTATAATGAAAAGAGTCTATCCATATGTGCTTAAATAAAATGAACGCGTGTGTAAATTATGTAAATATCTTATATGGACTCCTAGTGCACAACTTAAGACTTGTAACATACACAATACCCTATGTGCACTTTGAGGATATGGGGTACTCTCTTAACCACCAAAATTCACCCTAATTTTTTTCTCTATGGCCATATCTCAATGTAGTGTTATTAACTAATTACCATACACATGCATGGAAATATAGATTTAAACATCATAATGAAACTATTTAATTATCCATGAGACCATAATTATAAATACATGCTAACATAGGAAACTAGAACTGAACAAACTGGAACTTAATTCAACCATAACATAAACCATAAAAATTTAGCATTGATTCAACACAACTCACAAATACATTTATGAACTCTTAATTTTCCACCAATTGGTTGGAGAAGAGGGACATTCCACTCAACCAGAGGCTACCTATTGCACTAGTTCTCTCCACAATAGAGGCCACCCCTAAGTTGAGGCTATGAATCCACAAGGGTGAACTATTCATATGGTTGGATTTAATTTATCTTCTCATAGTCCAATTCTTAGGTTCATAGTCAATAATTACACCTATAAAAATTCCCAATCCACAACCCTTTTCCCCATCATCATGCACAACCCAAGAAAACGGATCCCCTTATTTGCTCAGAAATCCCTCAAGCTATCCCACTTCCCTCCAAGGATCCAATATAGGTTGGCTAGGAAATTTCAATGCTAGGATTCCAAGGAATTATTAGTTGTAGAAAATTTTCTTAATGACATCCATTATAATTTTGTAAAGCCATAATTCTCAAATTAATCCATGGTTGTATTTTTCCATAATTCATTTACATCATGCTCATGGCATTTTTCTCAAGGATAAATATCTTGATTTCCCCAAACAAAGGACAGTTCACAAGGTAAATCTAAATTCTTGATAGTTTGGCTTCTCTGCTAATTTGAACAACGCCCAAACATTGAAATCCCTTCCAATTCCTTCAACTCAAAAAATAGTTCACTCGCATGGATAAAAGAAAATATTTAAGTTGCATGGCATGAAGGGGGCACATAACCTTATAGAGACCCACATGTCTTATTCATGTGCTAACCCACCCCCCAAGGCATAATTAGATAATTATAATCAAGAGACACAATTAATTATTACAAAAAATTCAGCCTAAATCACTTACAAAGATCTTTTCCTTAGCCTACTTAAGCCCCCTTGTCTTTCCCCTCTCATGGAGTCATAGCCCCCCCCCTCCTTTTTTCCTTCTCTTCTATTGTTATGCATTTAATTTTTATTGGCATTCGATGCTCAATTACAAATTAAATTTGTCGGCTTATATCCATTTATCATTTACATACACAACATTGAACTGGGGATCAAAACTGGGGTATTACATTCCCCTCCCTCTAAATTTTGCATCATCCACGGTGCATCCTCCAACTCCCACACTACTTGTCCAAGGATGTAGTGGGTCGATTGGACATTTACCTACCCTATGACTCTATTCCCGAGTACAATGACCTTCCTATCCAATATGCACATTGGTTGTACCTGGAAATCTCCTTTCAATTCCACCTAAATAAAAGTTCAATTAATGGCATGGTTAGGACCATGCACACACTTCTTCAACAATGACACATGAAATAAAGTATGTTCTCTTATGGCAATAGGAAGTGAAAATGTGTACGCAATAGGTCATATCCTATCTAGGATCTCAAAGGACCACAATATATGGTTTCCAATTTAGTGTAGCTCCCCAACTTCAATGGAATTTTCTTTGGTTTCACTTTCAAAAACAAATGCTCGCCAACATTAAATTCCCTTGGTATTCTACCTTTTTTTTCATAACTCTTTTACATGTCCCATGTTTTCTTTAAATTCTGCTTAAACTTGACCATTTTCTCTTCCATTTCTCTAAGCAATTCTATCCCGAGTACTACTATATCTACTAGATTGTCCCAACTACCTAGACTATTACACTTTTTGCCATAAAATGCCTCAAATGGACTCAACTTTAGTGAATCTTGATATCCATTATTTTAGAAAAAATCTACTAAATGCAAGCAATCCTCCCACTTGGATGGCTTATCCATCGCATACATTATTAATATGTCTTCAATCGCTTTATTGACTCTCTCTATTTTCACATATATTTATGGATGGTAGGTTGTACTAAAGTTGAGATTTCTATCAAAACCCTTGAATAATATTTTCCAAATGTTTTACGTAAACTTTGGATCTCTATCTGAAGTAATTTATTTATGTATTATGTGCAACCTACCAATGTCCCTTAAATAAATATCTACTATATTGGATACCTTATGAGTCAACTTAAATGGAGTCAAGTGAACATATTTGGTTAATTTGTCCACCACTACCATTGTTGAATAATGTTTCCTTGTTGTCTTCGGCAGTATGGTTATAAAAGCAATAGTTACCACTTCCCATTTCTACTCTATAATTGGTAATGATTGTAGTAAACATGTTGTATGTTTGAGCTCATCCTTTACTCTTTGACATCATGTACACTGGCTATATAATCAGTGACATCTTTCTTCATTCCTAGAAAGAAATATTTACTTCTTAATGTTGTAATTATCTTTTGATAACCATGATCTCTAACATATGGAACATTATGCATTTCTTTTCAATATAGTTTCATTAATTCATAAAAATTAGGAACATGCACTCTATTTTTATGCATAAGAAGGCCATTCTCTTCCAACTTATATATGTCATAATTATGTTATACATTATCTTGTTTTAATTCTTCCTTGATATGAAAATATTTCTCATTGAAGGTAATAGATTCAATAATTATATTCCACAAATAAAATGTGCACAAACTAATGGTTATAGCATGCATTGCATGTACTCTTTTGTTGAGTTCATCCACAACCTTGTTCCCCTTCCCTCTTATATGTTTATATCAAAGTCATAGTCATTGGTAATTCCATCCATCTTGTTTGTCTAGCATTTAAAGTTTGTTGTTCAAATAAACATTTCACACCACTATGGTTTATTCTTAACTCAAACTTTATTCTCGTCAAGTAATGTCTCCACATATTTAGTACATGAACTATTGCAACAATTTTTAAGTCACGTGTGACATAGTTATTTTCATGCTCCTTAAGCTTTCTAGATTCATAACATATCACATGCTCATTTTGAGTATGAGCTCCAACAAGTCCCTCTTTGCAAGCATCTATACATACCATAAAATATTCATTGGGTCAACAATCTTAAGAATGGGTGCACTAGTAAGTAATTCCTTCAATAGATAGAAGCTTTCTTCACACTTTGGTTTCTATTCAAATTTAATTCCCTTCTTCTATAAAGGTTTAATGGGATGAACAATCTTGAAAAATCCTTCTATGAATCCTCTATAGTATCCAACAAGCCCCATGAATGACCTTACCTCAGTTATGTTCGTCGGTGTAGGTCATTCCTTAATAGCTTCAATCTTATTTGGATCTATTGATATTCCTTCCTTAGAGATGATGTGTCCCAAGTAATAAATATACCTCTAATAAAAGGAACACTTTATTAACTTTACATACAATTGATGCTCTCTTAGTACTTATAGTACTAACCTCAAGTGCTCTCCATGCTCCTCCTCTAATAAATAATAAGAATGGCATCTAGGAATAAAGTGACAAACTTGTCCAAGTAATTTCTAAAGGTTCCATTCATTAAGAACGTGAAGGTAGCTGAAGCATTTGTCAGTCCAAATGGTACCACTACAAATTCATAATGCCCATACCTAGTCTTTTAAGTTGTCTCACTATTGTATTCGTCCTTTATCCTTATTTGATGGAAGCATGATCTCATATCTATCTTCTAAAATGTCTTTTCTCCTCTCAGTTGATCAAATATGTCAAAGTTTCTTGGTAGAGGATATTTATTTCTCATAGTGACCTTGTTCAACTATTTAAAATCAATGCATAGCCTCTAAGTCTCATGTTTCTTCCTTTCAAAGAGTGTTAGTGGTCCCTAAGGAGAGACAATTGGGTGTGTATATCCCTTCTTTAACAATTATTCTAATTACATTTGTAGCTCCTTCCATTCAGGTGTATTCATTCTTTACGGATTGTTATATACTGGAGTATTTTTGGGCATCAAATTAATAGATAAATCAATATGTATTTTTGGTGGTAAGCCTAGTATCTCCCCAATTACATCTGTATACTCCTACAACACTATAAATTCCTCAAGACTTGGGATTATACACTTTCCTATCTCTTCTACATGAGATGCATACAACTAACACCCTTTCTTGAAGCATCTCTTTAGTTGTAAGCATGAAATCTCTCGTATAGACATGGGTTTGGGAATGCCTTTCATTGTCCTTTGCTTTCGTTCTTCGTCAATAGAAGTGAAAGTCTTATTATGGAAATCTAGGACAATATGATGTGCATTCAAGTAGTCCATTTCTATAAGAACATCATTTGAACCAAGTGGTATCATGTTCAGGTCTGCAACAGTGCTAACACCATCCATATATAATGGGAAGACTTTGACAATCTCATTAATTTTCCTTCTAGTTCTAGTATCCAATTGAACCAACCATTATGTTTCATGCTTAATTATTTTCAAATGAAATATTTCAACCAAATCGAGGGAAATGTAACTATGACTTTCTCTTGAATCAATCAAAATTGTAATAGATTGATTGGTAATCTTACCTTCAACTCAATCATGTGTGACTAATGATATATCTATTGATTTTCTAGGGAATGGATGTTCATGCCTACATCTTCCAATATAGTTACTTCTTGTATGTTGAACACGTTCCTCTTTATTCCTTCCTTTTGAGGAAATCTCTACACAAATGGTTTCCTTCACATCCCAAACATTTTATTGTCTTCCTTTCCTTTTTCCCAAATGTTTTACCATCTTAGACCCATGTTGAGTTGGTTGTATCTATTGATATGTATTAGGATTGTTCCTAAAGAAAGGAGGTTGAAATCCCTTCTTTCTCTGATCTTGCTTGTCCTTTTTATTTTCTCTCCAAGATTTCTGAAAATCTTCTTTGCCTTTTCTCTGGTCATACAAGTATTTGGCCTTCCCAATTGTCTCTTCAAGAGTCTTAGGTTCATCAAACTGAAATTTATCTTTTTAGAATACAGTAAACCCACTTAAGAATCTCTTTATCTTTGTCTTATCATCTTTAGTATAGTTAACATACCTCAGTAGCTCCAAAAAATTCTTTTTATATTATTCCATAGTCATATTTCCCAATTGTTTGAAAACTTCCTGCAACTTCTTGTCATAATAATGCTAAAAAATATATTATTTCTAGAAATACTTCTTGAAATATTTTCAATAAACTATCCTCATCATTGTGACTAACTTACGCTAGCTAGTACTACCAAATAGAAGATTTCTGATGTATGTTGTATATAGAAATTTTGGCTTCTAGATTTGATGAGTAGTTATGCAGCTAAAAGTGATTCCTTATTCCCAACAAGAAAGCTTCAACATAATCTCTCATATTGTTTTCACCATCAAAATTTAGTGGCTTGATCTTCCTAATCTCTCCTTGCAACTAGTTTTTCCCATACCTTCCCTTTGACGTCTAAATGGAAACACTTATGGGTTGCTATGTGATTCTTCAAATGCATATGGTTTTTTCTCTAATGTTTTGATGAGTAACGATGCTTTTGATTTAGTATCACTTCTTGAGTGTTGGGATATTCCATGGTTTTCTCTTCTTGAATTGACTCTTCCTCCTTCCTCGTACCTTGAGCTTGATCCATTCTTCATTTTCTTTTGCAAATGACATAAGCTTTGTAATAGTTGAGTGTTCAATTGATTTTTCTCCTCTTCATATTTCAACATGCTCTCATTATCAACTCTATAGCTCTCCACCTCCATCTTCAAGCACCTTATAGTTTCTACCATCTCTAATGATCATTCTCTTCTTATGCTCGTTATACTCTATAGCTTCTACAATTATATCCAGGCATCTAAATTCTTCTTTGTGGATGTCAAGTCTTTGTTTATCTTCCATATATCCTCTTCAATAATATTCTTCAATTTTATTCTTTAATTAACCTTGCTATAGCTCTAAATCTATAACAATTGTACATACCAATAAACTATTAGGTACATATCAATTCTAGGCCTATAGCAGTTTCTTTCAAATGCTAGTAATTATGCACTTCATCAATATTATCAAATCTAGGCCATTACCCTCTTTCTTCTCAAGTTATGAAAAATTATAAAGAACTTATTCAAGATCTAAGCCATCAAAATCATTTCCATCTAGATTATCATTCCATTGAATACACCCATACCCAATTTGGGCTTCTAAACTGGGCTTCTTCATTTACGCCTCCATAAGGTACCCAAATACTCTAACGTCCTTCCAATTTGGTAATTGTGGTACTCAATTCAAAATTTTCAAACTTCAAACATTATTTTTCCCAATTATTTTCATGGACAAATTTCATCAAGCACTTGTCACACAATTGTAATTTCTTCATATACAAATGACTTCTAGCCCATAAAACCCTAGTGGTATAACTAGTAGCTCGGATACCATTATGTAATGTACCCAATGCCCTCTAAGAACTTTGAGGATATGGGGTACTCTCTTAGACACCCAAATTCACTCAAATTTTTGCTCTATTACCCTATCTCATTATAATGTTATTAACTAACTACCATATGCAGGCATAACCGTACACATTTAAGCAACATAATGAATCCATTCAATTATTCATGAGACCATGATTATAAATGTAGGCTAACAAAGGTAGTCATATTTGAATAAACTAGAAATTAATTCAACCATGCTATAAACCATATCAATTTAATATTAATTCAACACAATTCATAGAGACATTTATGAACACTTATATGTCTATAAATTGTCCACCAACTAGCTACAAAATAGGGATGTTCCACCCATCCACAAGCTTCCTATTGCACCAATCCTCTCTACAACAAAGGACACCCTCAAGTTGAGTTTATGAATCCACAAGGATGAACTCTTCCTATGGATGGCTCTAATGTATCTTCTCACATCCAAATTCCCAAGTTGACAATCAAGAATTACACCTACAACAATTCCCAATCCACAACCATCTTTCCCTTCATCCTACACATCCCAAGAAATGGGATCCCTTTCTCTGCTCAACAGTCCCTCAAACTATCCCACTTCCCTATAAGGCTCCAATACAAGATAGCTAGGAAATGTCACTATTGGGATTCCAAGGAATTATCAACCATGGAGAATTTCCTCAATGACATTCATTATCATTTCGTACAACCACAATTATCACTTAATTCATGGATGTAACTTTACATAATTCATTTATAGCATGCTCATGGTCATTTGCTCAAGGATAATTCTCTCGATTTCCTCAAACGAAGGATAGTTCATAGGGAAAAATTGAACTCCTAATAGTTCGGACTCTTTGTTAATTCTAACGACACCCATTCTTCGAACTCTCTTCCAATTCCTTCAACCTGAACAATAGTTCACTTGCATGGAAAAAAATAAATCTTTAAGTTGCATGGCATGAAGGGGCCATGTAACCTTACAAGGACCCACATATCTTCTTCATGGCGCTAACACCCCCCTGTAGGATTAATTAAACAATAATTATCTAATAATCAAGGGAAATAATTATTTTTTACAAAGACTATGGGTTAAATCACTTACTAAGGTCCTTTCCTTAGCCTACTTAAACCCCCAGTCTTTCCCATCTTTTGGAGTCATAGCCCCCCCTTCTTTTGTCCTTATCTTTTGCATCCAATGATGTTCTTTTTATTAACATCCAATGTTTGGTTACAAATTCCATTTGCCAAATTATAGCTATTCATCATGTACATACACAACATTGAACTAAGGATAAAAAATGGGGTATTACAATACTAAGGCTCGACTAGTGAATGACTTAGCATGTAATTGTGGTAATTATGCTTTTTATATACCATGTAGTATACCTTCCATGGTATGTTCAAGATATGTAAATATTGTTTCAAAAATTATTATAAAGGTCCAAGTATAACAACCCTACCTAGCATAAACTAGTTGGGAGATGGGTTTTTTTTTAGCTGGAATTGAAGCTTATATTATATAAAGAGCTACACAAATAGAGAAATCAAAAGAGTTTACAAAATGTTGGCTCACATCGTATATTTCTTATACTATATATATATATATATATATATATATATATATATATATATGAAACTCCCATATATTCTGATTGCAAATTTTTTTAACAAATTGGCCCAACAAAAACACAATTTTATAGAACATTAGTTGTGAATTGATTCATAATCTAGAACCTCTTCCAGTCCACTTTGAGATAGAGAGTTTTCTTCCACTTCCATTGGTACTTCACTAAGACCCCCTTGTTCTTTCTCTGTATTTCCAAGGCGGGAGACCGTTGACACTTAGTTGATGGATGTTGACTGAGTTTGTTGTGGAAAAAACAAATATCTCAAAAACTGACATTTTGTTTCTAGATCGTTAATGCGTAGGGTGAGATTTGAAACCGTATGTTCTAATTCCCCCATTTTTATCGATACCTATTGAAGGGCCATGTTATTGGATTCAACAATTTCCTCATGTCGACGTAGGATGCATTTAATTTCTCTCCAAGTAGAATCCATTTTGAAACCAAGCAAACATCAAATATATCCAAACCCCACTTCACAATTTAACCCACTACCAGAATTGGTCAAGAGAGGGGAAAGAAAGAAATCAATACCAGCTATCGACAAATTATCGTTGATCCACTTCCCATATTGAAATCAATTGTGAAAATATAGTATTTATAATTGCAAAACCCATGAGCAGACCCCCTACCAAAGTAGGAAGAACTAGAGAGGAGGATATAAAATTCGAAATTTAGACTCATAGTGGCAGTCCCCAACAAGCATCCAAAACATTCCAACCACAAATTACAATCAATCCCATTCCTAGAGATGGTTGAACTAGATATTTAAAAAAAAAACAAGAACAATAGATCACAAACAACCAACTAACTCACTTCCCAAACTATAAACAGGTGTAAATATAAAGCATTCTGAATTTCCATTCCTAAAATCAGACCCATTTTCAAAGTTGATATAAACAAAGAGGAAAAGAAAGTCTTCAATTTCAAGGCACAAAATGACAGTATCCAAAGAGCTTAAATGAAAGGAATTAAAAAAGAGAAACTTGAATACTAGAGAAAGCCTAGTCAGATGATGATTGGTAGCCAACACTGAACATAGATCGCCCAAAATCCACACACCTTTGCAACGGAGATCCCACGGTACACCACACCCAAATTTGTTTATGCAGGATTGAATGAATCTAGCAACACTGAACATAGATCGCCCAAAATCCACACACCTTTGCAACGGAGATCCCACGGTACACCACACCCAAATTTGTTTATGCAGGATTGAATGAATCTAGTGGTCAAATCCAACTCCCAAGATAACCAGAGTTTACAAAAGCAAAATGAATGCTCTCATTAACTACAAAACTATACAAGTGTGCAAGACGCTCGATCACATAGCTATACAAGCCAATGCATTGCCACTTGTCCTTCCAATTAAATGAACTCCTCATGGGGATTAAGGTATAGGAGACCTAACTTTTTCTCCATTTATTAACATTTCACCTTCTTCTAAGTTGGATCTAACCTTTTCCCAACAATCTGCTTCAATATTAAACTCATGCTTAATGTGAAACACATTATCATTCTCAAAATCAGCAAGAAGGTATAGGGAGCGATATATTACATGAATGAAGATGTTATTCCAAATGATATTTTGTTTGATAATATCCCTAATCACTAACACATAGTCACCCACGATAGTTAGCTTCCTAATTCCCATTTCTTTTGCAAATGTGATTCCTTCCAAAAGGGAATAGGCCTCAACATTTTTATTTGAGACATTTCCTAGGCCCCAATCATAATGAGCAACAGTAATTCCTTTGAGATCAAAAATCCCCCCCGCCCTACACACACACACACACACTTTCCACCCCTTAAAAAATAGTTGGGAGATGTTACTTGCTAGGATCTTTTTATTTTCTAATCAAATCAAGTAATTCAACCATTCTTAAGAAATATCCATAACTTAATTAATATCCACTCAGGTTTCCCCTATCATCTAACTCAAGTTAGTGCAAGTCCTAGAAACATAACTTGCACAAGGTTATATTTCCAAAGAACATTCTAATATATTATCAAGCATGAACCCTCAATGTATACTAACCTTTGAATAAGGATTAAAGGAAATAACTCAAATGAATCTTGAAGAACATGATCATCGAGGAAATAATGATTCCAAAACATCATCTCCCAACCAAGCACCATAATGTTCATCATAATATAACAAATGAGATCCTCATGAAAGTATCAACGAACTAATAGGTGCACTAGAATGGTGGGGTTACACTATCCAAAAAGTCAAGCAACATCTTATAATGATCATATCAAGTGAACATTGCCTTTAACAATATCATAGCAAAATGTTGTAATACCAACTAGTTGTGGGTAGACATGAATCATAACTACAAATAAGTCACATCACCTATCCTTCAATCCTAGGGAAATACACATCATCCCAATTGATACATGAATTGCAAATATAAGGTGACATCATATTTACACTTCCACATGAAACTACATTAATCATAAGTTATTGCATCCAAGGGAAAAAAATTTAGCTAGTCAATTAACTTTTAAGTAACCATTTAGAATCACCATAAGAGTTTCATAATTGTCTTTCCACCACAAAATGATAAAGTTCTCAACATATAAATATTCCAAGATGAATGAACTAATAATTTCCACTATCTAATCAATTAAATAGAAGTGCACAAATAGGGTGTTACGATCCCTTCCCCATTAGAGTAAATTCATGATACCACACTCAACATGAGTATAGGGATAAAATACCACCCAAGTTCACACACACACACACACACACACACACACACACATTCATGATACCACACACAACATGAGGATAGGGATATAATACCTCCCAAGCGTGCACACACACACACACACACACACACAATTAAAAGAGGAAGAGAGGAGCGTGGAGTCACCACTTAGTTTT
>CBVK0101774826.1:0-17411 GCA_900067695.1 Picea abies | reverse complement strand
TAATGCTAAGGGGAAGGGTTACTCTTCTATTTATGATTTCCTTGGACCTTCTGTATCTTTCCCCATTTTGACCATATCAAATCTTCACTTTATTTTCCTTCTAATTCTACTTAACTATAATTATTTGTTTGATTTAACATCACTTTTAGGATTTATCATTCCTTTTTACCTAGTGACACCAAATAAGCCTCCTTGACTCCCTTTTTCCTTGTTGACTATAGCCTATGGGAGTCGTATAGGATATTGAGTCCGCCTCCATCACGATCAATTGGAAGGGGACATTAAAAACTTACTTTGTGATAGGCCTTAGATAGGTATAATTTTAAAATGGATACTTTTTCATTGAAGTTTTTAGTATAGTGAAGGACTTCTTGTGCTACTGAAACAACATCATGATTTTGGCAATTTTGGAGAAAACCAAATTGTTCTTCCATGATTATTTCACTTAGAATCGATTTTAGCCTTCTAGATATTACTTTGGTTATGATTTTATATATCACATTACAACATGAAATAGGGTGGTATTCATGAAAGGAGATTCCATCCTGATTTTTAGGGATGAGTCACAAAAAGGTGGATTTGAATGACCTCAACATCTTTTTAGACCTTGGAGATTCCCTCACGACCTTAAACAAAAATATACTATGAACCCATCAAGCCTTGAGAATTTTCCTTTTTCCACAGAGTGTAGAGACAATTGAACTTCTGATTCCATGACCTCTTCTTCTAATTTGTTCATTTCCTCAATGACTAGCACATGATGTTTCGAAACTACTTGCAAAATCTTTTGGATGGGGCACCCTTCTGGAGCCTTCAACAATGATTGAATGAAATTGGCCCCTACATATGTTTTTTCTTTAAAATATATTACTCTCCTTCCTTCCTCATTTTGTATTTCCCATATTGTATTAATGTTTTTCTTGTAATTTATGAATTGATGGAAGAACTTGGTGTTGTTGTCCCCTTCCTTTAACCATAGAGTTGTTACCTTGAGCCTCCAACTTTGTCATTCCTTTGCAAGAAGAGAGTGCCTAATATTCTCCAACTCCTTTAGCTCCAATAGTTGTGAGTTACTGAGGTGTTCCTCATCGATAACCTAGTAGAGATATGAGAGTTTCTCTGTAATTTTTACTATTGGTCTCTCACTTCATGATTTCAAAGTGGGTAACCAAGATTTGATCACTTTTTTAACTCTTGATAGATTCTCCACTAACTATTGCATCATGGTTCTAGGGACAGAAGGATTCATTCTCTTGCAGGAGTTTTTGACCAAGGCCTAAATGTCCTCTTCCTCCATCCATACTGGGTTAAACTTGAGAGGATTTGGTGTTGGGTCCGATTCTGGGAAAACCTTGAGGATGATTGGATGATGATTAGATGTTCCTCCTTCTCCCACTGATGATTTTATTAGAATTACCAAGGAAAGGAATGCTTCAGAGGAAATAAATATGTCTAACCTCTTAGAGACAACTTCCTTTTGTGTTCTTAGGTTGCGCCATGTGGGTACCAACTTAACATGATTCATATCCACCAATTTGTGATTAGCTATGAAATATATGAAAAAATAACTTTGTGAGTCCACCTTTGGGCACTTCCCCCACACCTCTCTATAAGAGAGGGTAAAATTTAGATCGCCTCCCACTAGCATGAGAGGATCATCAAAGGCCATTGCAATAACCAATTCCTCCCAATAGGGGACACTGTCAGCATAGGTTCCATACACATTTAATACATAGAAGGAGAAACCAAAATCTTTGACTGAAAAATTGATCTAAAGGGTAGATAAAAAAGAAAAGGTCGATTTCGTCTACATATAAGGAACAAAATCCCATGATCAAGCCACCTAACATTTCGTCTACATATAAGGAACAAAATTCCCAATTTTTTTACTTGGGGTCTAACACACCTCTTTCTTTGAAGCTTGAACACACTATCTATTGGATCAAAATCATATCCATATTGAGGCTTTGAAAGAGCCTTTTGAGGGATAAAAATTTTTTCCCCCCCCTCACCCCTCTAGCATTAAATGAGAGGATGATCATCAAGTAGGGGGTTTAAGGGAACTCACCTCTCTAAGGGACCATGCAATGGAACATTTTTACCCTTCTTGTATTTCCATAACAATTTTTTCTTGTGCTTTAGCTAGTTTGGATTTTAGACCTACGATATTGGGTTGCGATTTGTCTAGAGCTAGAAATCCTTTCGATTGGGAAGGATATTTCATTCGCCCCCAAAAATGAATATCATAATCCTTTATCGTAGGGGATCCTTCCTTCTTATTGAGAATCATATCTTCACACCTTTCCTTAACTTTCTCCCGACCTTTTTCACTAATCAATGGACCCAATCTTAGAGGCTAGGGAGGAGGGGGAGGTTTAGAGATGGGAGGGATTTTGGAATGATAATATTCATGGGAAGAGACAGGAAGAAAAGAGAAATTAGGGTCACCAGAAAAAATAGGGGAACAAACAAGTGAAGTAAGAGATTGAATTATACATGAAGGGGACTTGCATAGAGTAGGTTCCGCCATGACCCCCACATTCCATCACTTGCTTCTGGACTTGTATTGATTGGTGTTACTGCATCTTCCTCCAAGACCTCCTCTTCGGCCTTCAAATGTTCCATGCCTCTGGATTCAACCCACACCTTGTGGCTACTTTTGAACAAAGGAGCTACCTTCTTTCACTAAGACTGAACATGTCCTATCTCATGGCACCCATAACATCTGAAGGGGATTATCTAGTAATCTATATTTTGAAGCCAATTACAATCCCCATGCACCAAATCCAAGGTACTAATGAGTCCATCTCAAACATCCACTTCAATGTGGATCTAAGCCCACCTCTGATCATGCTTGGTATTCCAATTTGGTTCTAACATGACAAAAAACCCCATCTTGTTTCCAAATGGATTCCAACTCTTCTTTAGTCCAGAACGAAAGGGGGAGGCCTGGTAGAATGGCCCAGAACTGTGTTACTGCTATTGGTTCTCTGTCATAATTGAAGTCAATTGACCAAATTTTCATTACCAGTCCCGATGGTCCTCAACTCCAATTCAACCTCAAAATGTTTCCACAATCATCTTCGGATTTAAAGATAAAACATGCCCACTATTGGACAAGAGTACGTGCCTCTAGAGAATACCATAACTAAGGCATCCAATTAAGCTCCATATTCCTTTGTAGGGTTTCATTTCCATTTTCCTTGCTGCAGAACCATCCCACAAGGTTTCAACCTACAAATTTCTTTGCCTCTATTATATATATATATATATATATCCGACCACCATTTGGTTCCTTTCTTTCCCCTCCTTCAAAAACCATCCCACAAGGTTTCAACCTACAAATTTCTTTGCCTCTATTATATATATATATATATATCCGACCACCATTTGGTTCCTTTCTTTCCCCTCCTTCAAATACTTGGATAGGCTTCACAAAATAGAGGGGGAAGTTGTGGCCCCATCTCTCTCTAGAGGCTTGTCTTTGGTTGTGATATACTTTTTCTCTAAATTATCTGTCTTGGGATCATTTTGAGAAGATGCACTCTCTTTCGTTCTTTGATTATGTGGATAAATAAATGCGATCGGGACCTCTGGTATGTTTTGCGCCATTGTCTCTCCTCCTTCCAAAATGGAAATAAAATCTACATGCTCAACAAAAAACACAACATCCTTAGTTCTGAAAGAATTACTATCCACCTAGCATTTGTCTTGAGAATATAATGCATAACCTGAGTAATGAACCATAGTCTAGAATCTTGATCTCGTTGTCCTTCATTTCTTATAGGTGTGGGTATGAGGTATTTGTCGAGTTCCTAGCTCTAGGGTTTTCTTACGTTAGACATCACATGGAAAATCTCGACATGAGGGAAAGGGGAAGACCTCAGGATCACCCCATATTCCAAAAACCTGAAAAAAGGATGAAAGAAGTACCTTACCTGCTACTCGTTCCCTTGGCCCTCACTCCTACGACCTTAGGCAAAAATCTCCATATACGTTAGACATCACATGGAAAATCTCGACATGAGGGAAAGGGGAAGACCTCAGGATCACCCCATATTCCAAAAACCTGAAAAAAGGATGAAAGAAGTACCTTACCTGCTACTCGTTCCCTTGGCCCTCACTCCTACGACCTTAGGCAAAAATCTCCATAAGACCTTGCCAAAAATTGTTATATTTGTTTTATTTTTATTTATTTTTATGTATTTATGTATTTTCATTTGTATTTTTCCCTTGATTTTTCATATGGTAATTTTCCATGGTTTTTCCCAAAGTTACCCTTGGGATTTATGTTTTACATGGGAAAAATCAAGTTTACTTTAGAAATATTTTTACACAAACTATTTTTTACATGGTGTGTTTTTCCTAAAACCCTAATGTATAATATGTTAATTCTCGTTCTTTTTTTCATACCCATCAAATTAGAAACAATTTGAATTTTTGACACACACACACACACATATATATATTTTATTTTATTTTCATTTTAATTTTATTTTTTTTCATTCTTCCTCTAAATCCTAGATTGTATATTTCATTTATTTTTTTATTTTATTTAATTTCATTTTAGTTTCATTTGGTTTTTTAATTTAAATATTTCATTCCCCTCACCCATTAGAATTCAACTCAATATTTCACTAAACTTCATCCCAGGCTTCTTCTCATTGGGATTCATCTTTACTTAAAGGTAAATTCCCACTGGGAATTACTATTAAGACAAACTCCCTAATTTTTTGAAAATCCCCTCCTCCCGAATACCTTTAAGAACTATATGAATATTTTATTAATATCTTAAACCTATCTCATCGAGACTCAAGCTTAAATATCAAAATCCTATCTCATGAGGAAACCCTCATTGAAATCCTAGATCATCGGAGTCAACTCTTACCTCACCTTCCCGACCATGGCATTCTGATAGCCCATCGGGATGGAGCCATCATAATGACCCATTGGAGTGTTTCCATCAGAAAAGCATGCATACCTTAGCTTTATTATATTAATTTTTCCATGAGAACATGCACCGAGACCTCACCATTGGAGTGGGATTATTATGTTATATTAATTTTTTACCTTTTTAATTATTAACTTTGGGAATACTTTGGAGAGTTATATTAATTTTTGATAATGGGGGATTAATTTCCTAAATTTTTATTTCACATAAGTTATTTTAGTTAATTTATTTTTATTTTACTATTTTCACTAAGATTATTGACCAAAATTACAACGCTAGCCCTAGATCATGTGTCTCCTCTAGGTTTTTACACAAATCAATTAAAGGAGATTATAAATATATTAACCATTTAGTATTGAATTACCTTATGCATGTGGTATAATTATTTTTATGTTAAATATCAACGACTCAGATTTTCCCATGGGAAAATCAAGGGTCGTTGAGCGATCAACTTCAAACATGCATATATTGTGCTACATGAGTCAGAATCAGGCCCAAGATACCTTATTGGAAAGGTATCAAGCAAGAGAATGCATTAGAAGAGGAATTCAGGCCAAAACACTGATGGAAAATCCCAAAAAAACAAGAAGAATATAAGGTCACTAATTTGGGGGAAAATTGATTGTGCAATGTTCAAATGAACATATTTGGAGGTATGAAAAACAAAATTAGGCCAAAGATAGATCGATGGGAAGAAACAGATGATACAAATATTATTGATAGAATGGGGGTGAAAATTCTCGTAAAATTCAAAAAAAAGAAGAGGCATGGATTTAATTAGAAATTGGGCTATGCAATGTTCACGAAGTCATATATGAAGTTAAAGGAGTCAACCTGTAAGAGCATGATGGAAAGATGAAATTGAGAAGAAGAATATGAGATGATCTTAATCACTAGGCTGACACCATAAACGCCCAGAGTAACTCAAAGACCAGAAGAGGAAACCAATGGGTAGAGTAGATATATATATTTTTAAATATCACTCATGAACAAGAAACAAACGAAAACAACTACTCAGTAGTCTCTTCAACTTGAATTTATAACACTTAAATATTCATGTACAAGAATGTAAAAGAAACTCAAAGTGCATATTGACAAGACAAAGAGAGAGGAAACGAAAAGTCACAAGAACTGGGGAGTCTCTCTTGTCTTATAAAAGAGAACTCGTTGAATGTAATAGGGGACATTTTCCCATTGTGTAGATAGTTGATACTCTTATTGTTGGATATACAAAGAGCATAAGCTATTTTTTATGTCATAAATGTATCAAATGCATTTGGGACTAATCCATATATGTGTTTGTCATTTGAGTTTTTCTGAGTGTTGATCATATGAAGTAATTTTTTGCTTAGTATTTAGAATGCTTATGCTATTATGATTTCTAATGAGTACAGGGATGATGTTATAGGTCTCATCTACAAATATTTGAGATGATATCATAGATATTATTGTCTTAACATATTCTTGGCTACCATAAACTATTTGTGTTGTCAAAAATATCATTTAAAGATGTACTCATCTACTAGTTTTTCTCTTGTGCAAGATAGGTTAGAAGTAGTTGTTGATCAGTTTGTTTTTGTTTTACAGTAGGTTTAGAATTAATTAGAACTCTTTGGGGGGAAATTCACTGTATTTTCCCCTTTTTGTTGTTTTAATTCTTAATGGAAACTAGACCTACATAATGGTAAGAAATGTTACACCAAATGAGAGTAGGTCTAATTGGGACCCACTATTGGGCATTCTCCCTTACTTGCTTGATAGGCCATTTGGACCTGTGAACAAAACCCTAAGGGAAAGATTTGTCCCAAACAATATCACCAATGACCTGAGACTTCATAGTTTCCCCTTGTGTTATATAGTGTTGTGCCACTCCAACAATATGTGTGGATATTTTTACTGTTAACAACTTTTCTTGAAAGAGGCTAGAATTTTGGGCCAGCCAGATACCCCATAGAGTGATGAATTGGACTACATGAAATATTTTAAGCTCGTATTTTTTATTCCATAATGATAATACCTCCTCGATGGATGAAAAACACTAAACATTGTGAATACCAATCCAATGACAAATATGAACCCAAATTTGAAGAGAATACGAGCATCTAGTGAAAATACATGATACAATTTCCTTCACATTTTTACAAAGGTAGCACCTACATGGTCCATTCTTATTTTTCTTTTGTAAAATGTCCCGGGTAGGTAATATATCCATCAACACTAACCATGACATAATATTTTTTTTTATTAGAGCTTGAAGTTTCTAGATCTTGGGTCACCACCAGCGTGCCTCCTCCTCATCAAATGTCACGACCGCCTCATAACCTAATTTTGCAGTGTAATATCCTCCATCCTTATTTCGATTCAATATTAACTCATCAATTCCATCCCTTAATCAATCATGGCCAATATTCAAGGAGGAGGTGAAATTGGTCCAGAGAACTGTAGTTTCATCCTCTAATCTAAGATCTGCAGAAACAAACCACCTTGATGCCAAATATCAGTTTTGTCCACATCTACCATCTAATTTAGAGCATTCAAGCCATGTCCACAAAGATGTTGTACCAAATCAACTAGTAGAATAATGTTATTTTCACAGCCCATAATGACATCGTCTCCAATCAAAATCTTAGTCTTGTCACCTACTTTGCACACCAAATATTCACCAATTAATGGGAAATCAAAGGCTAATTCTTTCCATTGATTGGAAGCATTTTTGTGCCATTTGACTAGTGATATGATCCACTCAATGATTGACAGAGGGGCCATATAAATCTGTGAGATTATACATTTCTATAAACCATCATTGGAAATGGGATTCTAGAGGATTTTGGTGACAAGTGATTTCCCAAAAGGAAGTAGCTACTTCAACTCCCATCCACCTTGATGCTTGGGCCTCACAAATAATTGCTGACAAGCCAAGTGATATCCCATTTGTCCTTGTTTCCTCTCCATAAGAACTCAAAACAAAGCCTTCACATTTTTTCTATAACCCCCTTAGGGATATGAACCAATAACATCTAATAAACAAAGATTGCTTCTAAAAATTATTTTACTAAGGTCAATCGAGTGCCCCTTGACAACCATCTATGAAACCAAAAGTGAATCCTCCATTCAATTTTCTTGTGGAACTATCTAAAATCATTAATACCATAGCCACAAGGATTTAAAATAAAACCTAAATATTTTAACCCATCCTATCGTTGGATCAATATGAAGTGTAGGAGATGTTACATCCTTTGTATTACCTCATCTTACAGTCCATTAAAACTAATGGAGTATATTAGTTGATTAACCTCCATACCCTTCGCCCTACAATACAACTCTATAAGTTCTTTGTATATCTACACCTCCCTAACATAACTATGACCAAATAATAATACATCATTAACAAACATAAGATGAGCGATATAATCTAAACCACCAGCCTTGATACCAACAATATTTCTCTATACCCTCATAAAACCCTTAAAAAACAAGGAACTCCTCACCTTTACCATTGAAAACTATAATTATAGTAAAAGACAAGGAAGTCCTCAAAAAGTATGTAAGTTAAGTTATGGATTTTGTATTGAAAAGTAAGTTATGGATTTTGTTTTATTATTAAGTATAAGAAAAATAAAATGAAATAGTATTTATTTTCATTGTTTTTTAACTATAAATATTAAAGTTATGGATTTTGTTAAAAAAAAGTGAATTATGTCTTATTATTAATTATAAAACAAATTAAGTGGAATAGTGTTTATTCTATCTGTTTTTTAACTATAAATATTAAAATTAATATGAACATAACATTCAATATTTAAGATATTATTAATTGTAATATGAGCCTAACATTCAATATTTAGAATATTATTAATTGTTTTTTATGTTTTATTTTTCAAATTTTAAAACTTTTTTTTAATCTATTTTGATATTATTATTCATATTAAAAATAATAATTAAATAACTATTTTTTTTTATATATAAAAACAATTTTAATATTTAATTATAATTTTAATATGTTCTTAGGTGTCCATCACTACTTTGTGTGTCAAGTAAGGAACCCTGCTTAAATATCATTTTATTAGCCAAAAGATATAATTTTAAATTTAAACTTAGATAACTGTAATTTTTTTACATATTTAAAAATTTTAAATATATTATTAATTTGTTGTAAACATAAAATTCCTTCAAAATTTAATTTTAAATTTAAACTTAAATAACTGTAATTTTTTTGCATATTTAAAAAAATTAAAATATATTATTAATTTGTTGTAAACCTAAGATTCCTTCAAAATTTTCCGAGGGCTTTTCCAAGGTTATGCATCACAATTTTTGGAAATGACTAACCATACATAATTTAATTTTTGGAAATGACTAACCGTACTAACTTTATAATTTAATTTGATTTCTTTCTTGTACCCTAAACTATGGATTTTTTCCTTAATACATGCATTTTTGGCTAAAAATAATCTAAACACTCATTTTAATATTCTTATAATGAATATCAGATTCAAAAGTGTTAATATCATGCTATCAAAGTGTTTCAAAAGTATTAATATCATTTTATTATCATTTTAATATTCTTATAAAATGAATTCTATACTATCAAAGTTTGAATATCAGATTCAAAAGTATTAATATTATGCTATCAAAATATTTCAAAAGTGTTAATATCATTTTATTATTCTTATAAACTGAATTCTAGATTATCAAAATTTGAATATCAGATTCAAAAGTGTTAATATCATGCTATCAAAGTGTTTCAAAAGTGTTAATATCATGCTATCAAAGTGTTTGAAAATGTGAACATCATATTTCAAAGGTGTGAATATCAAATCCAAAAATGTGATATAGAGTTAGCAAAATTCTAAAGAGTGTGAATATCGTATCTAAAAGTGTAAATATTGGACACCAAAAGTGTGGATATGTGATTTGAATATTAGATATTTAAAATGTTCATATCATATCCAAAAGTCTGAATATTGAATTTTGAAAATGTTATATTTGATTCTAATAGTATTAATATCATTTTTCAATATTATTAATGTCAATATATATTAATTATTACATTGTTATTAAATATACTCAAAATAAAAACTAATGTAGTCATTGTGTTACAAAACAACACATTTTTATTAAAATGTTTGTAGAGTACAATAAGGATTGTTGTCAACATCACCAAACGGTGAACACATAAATCCATATATATAAAATGAGGAGAACACATAAATCCATATATATAAAATGAGTACTATGAGTTAGTCCTTCCTATCAATTTTTTCACTTTATTTACAAACATTATAATTATATTACTAGATTATTATTAATAATCTTGTAGTTTTTATTGGATACAGGTCATAAAAAACCACAACTGCTATTTTTTCTTAATATAAGTATTATTCATCGACATTATTATCACTCTCACCATTATGTTTCATTTGAGTTAATTGTGCCTCAATTGTTGTAAATCAACACTAGTAGCATTGAAATCTCGATAAATATTGCCCTTTTCCTACCCAACTGTATTGTACAATCTATGTCTCATGACTATATTATGAGCATTTATCTCTCAACAACATCATCCTTTGGAGAGACTTTAGCTTTGGGCATGTTACATAACAGTCCAACTTAAAAATATTGAATAGTGTGAACATTTTCCCTCAAGTATGCTTCTATGAAAAAATGGGTGGGTGGTGTATCAATGTTGATGGTTGGCTAGCAATTAGATCTTGTGTACTCATTGCGGGAAAGGAGCTTATACAAATTATTTAATACATTCTCTCAATAGGTTATCTTTGGATGCCAAAATTGTTCCCCTTTCATGTCAATCCCATTTTTCCATTAAGATTTATATGCTTATATTTTTTTGTTGATTTCTTCCGGTGATCTTTGGATCCCAAAATTGTTCCCCTTTCATGTCAGTCCCATTTTTCCATTAAAATTTATATGCTTCTATTTTTTTGTTGATTTCTTCCAGCTCTAAAGACTTCTTTACCTATAGTCATGATAGTTGAACTTTCCTTGTAGGTAAGGTTGGAAGGTGATCCAAATGGATCAAAAAATGCCTAAAATTCAAAGTTCTCGGATTCAGATGAAACCAACACCATCGTGTAGGGATCGTCGTGCCAATTCCGATATTATACTTTTTTTCAAAAATGGACTCTGTATGGCGAAGTTATCACAGTCTACAGTTTTTCCCAAATAGGCAAAAAAAATCCAAGTCAAAGTCAACAGTCTGTACTACTGACATCAGCAGTATGTCATCATGATAGGGTAGATGACGTCAGTATGTCATCAACATAATGATGTGGCAACATCGGAGGCTGACACACGACATGCATTTTTGGTGTTTTCGACTGCTGATGTTGCGGATGACTGGATTGTACGAACGTTGACATTGCAGTACATACAGTGATGTGGAAGACCCTGGTGTAGACACGTGATAGTACAAAATGATACAATGGCATTGAAGTGGTGACAGGTGGTAGGCTCTGGGCATGACGTGTGGTGTACGATGTTGACTGTGTAGGCGATTTGGTAGGGTGACTATGTAGGTGACTCAACCATATAGTACAATCATGAGGCGACATGTGGCCCAATCACAGGGTGTCAAGTGGCACCCCAGATTGGGCCAATAAGGCCTAGTCAAAAAGTTGTTTGTCACTTCGACAGATTCAAACCTCCAACCTTCGGGACTGGCAACGACTTCATAACCACACACTAGCCACTTGGGCACGTGTGCGACTTGTTATTACATGTGGAGAAATATTTATTTAAAGTGATATAGCACAAGGATTAGAGATTAGTTCTCAGTCGCTGGGCCTAGGCCGCTGACCAAGGTTCATAAGACTAGGACTATTATGCGATCGGGAGTTAGACCATGGAGAAAACCAACGGGCGTGGGATATAGCACCTGTCCACATGACCAGGGTCGAGAACCGAGGGCTGGGTGCCATTTGGCCCTGACTCCTAGCCACATAGGCACTCCATATGACCAGGGGCTCAAGGATTTGGCCCTGACTCCTAGCCACATAGGCACTCCATATGACCAGGGGCTCAAGGAAAAGGGGAATGACCCAGATTTTTTCCAAAAGTGGTTTTTTACTATATAAATTGGTTTTTTTAATATTTTCAGCTTGATTTTAATGGATTTTTGCCCATTATTGGAGGATCTGGAGCCCGATTTGAGGCCAGATTTTGTGAGGAGGTTGGGATGTGAAACCCAATTGAAATACATACAACCAGGGGCCTGAGGAAAAGGTGCACGACCTAGATTTTTGCAAAAAGTGGTTTTTTACTATATAAATTGGTTTTTTTAATATTTTTCAACCTGATTTTAATGGATTTTTTCCCATTACTGGAGGATCTAGAGCCCGATTTGAGGCCATATTTTGGGAGAAGGTGGGGATGTGAACCACAACTGAAAATCTATATAAACCAGGTGTTTTTGAGAACCATAAGAGCTTCAAATTGTCAAAATTATGCCAAGTTGTGAATTTCAAGCCATTTTTATGCAGGGAAGCCATTGAGGAAGCAAAATTTGGAGGCNNNNAAGCCATTTTTATGCAGGGAAGCCATTGAGGAAGCAAAATTTGGAGGCCATTTCTGGGAGCTACGCTCAACCTTTTTTAGTGCTGTCATTTGTGTTGGATTCTTGAGGCCGAGAAAAATAAAGCTAGACCAGTTTGTATTCAAATTGATATACCTTTGATTTAAATTGAATCATTGAATATTAATAATAAATCCTCCCCCATTGAGACAAAGGCACGAAGACATAGGCAACTTTGTCGAACTCCTTTAACAATCTTTGGTGTTATGGTTTTCTGTTCTTATTGTTCATTTGTTGTTATATAATTTTTCTAATGGCTGTAACATTATTCATTTAAGAATATTTTCCTTCTTCTTCTCTTTAAATTCTAAATGGTAAATCAACCCATGCAAATTACTTAACCAATTCCTTAAAAGATCATTTTCGAATCAAGTGGTATCAGAACAGGTTGAAAATTGGTTCTTTTTTTGAGTATGCACGATTACCAGGGAAAAGCTAATTTGTGGTGAAGGAGATATTGTAGAAGGATATCCTGAGATTGGATCAAGAAAGAAGACATCTCAAAGTGAGAAGATGGCATCAGAAGAAGGACTTTATCAAAAAAAAGAGAGTTTCAAGAAAATTTCTTTGCAATGTTGGAGATGGTAAAAGTGTTGTATGATGATTACTTGGAACGGAAGAGACCAGTTCAAGGGGAATATTCAAGACAATACAAAGGTGAAGAAGGAGAGGAACCTCCAAAACCTCTTCCTTCACCTCTTCATCTCCATCTTCTTCTTCTTCAAGTACAAGTTCAAATACTACTTCTGCAAGAAAACATTCTCATAAACATACGCCTGATATGCCATTACTTAAACTTGATGTAAAATTTGGTTTTCCTATGTATGATGGTGAAGTTAATGCTTAGAAAATTGATAAATGAGTTAGATAGATGGAGGTATATTGTGATGTGAAACAAATCAAAGATGAGGCAACCAAAATCATATTGGCATTTCTTCGTCTTGAAGGAACAACTCTCATCTGGTGGCAAAGTAAGATGCAACATGGAACTCAACAAGTTGGTAAGGATTTTCCATCATGGCATGATTTTATTTATGCACTTAGAAAATAGTTCTATCCATTGGGATATAAGGAAAAGGATTTAATTAAATGACAAAGTCTTAATTTAAGAAAAGGACAATCGGTGCAGGAATATACAAATGAATTTTGTAGGATGGCTTTGATGTTAGATGTTCAATTGACTACGCAAGAAACTATTATGAAGTATATAGGAGGTTTTCTTGCTTATATTCATCATGCTGTATTTATGTTTGGACCTAATAATATTGATGAGGTTTATGTTCAAGAAACATATATTGAAACAGGAAAAACTGGAGTTAGTGTATCAGGGGAATAATCTTCAAAGAAGGAAGGAAAAGGAAAAGGGAATGGGAAGAAAACAAACTCAATGACAATGAAGAAAGAGAAGCTCTCTCATAAGCATTGCAAGAAAGAAGGGCACAATGATGAACATTGCTGGAAATTGCACCCAGAGAAGAAACCAAAGTGGTTCAAAGAGAGGAAAGGGAGGCAAAAAGTTGTAGTAGTAGCACAACCATCTACCTCATCATGACAGGGTATATGACATCAACATGATGTCATGATGACATCAACATACTGATGTGGCAACACCAAAGGTTGAAATGTGGCATGCATTTTTGGTGTTTTCGAGTGTTGATGTGGAAAATGACTAGACTATACAAACACTGACGTGGTAGTCTGTACAGTGACATGGAAGGCCCTGGTGCAGACAAATGATAGTACATAAGGACATAATGGAAGTGATGTGGCAATAGGTGCTAGGGTTTGGGTATGACATGTGGCATATGATGTTGACTATGCAGACAAGTTGGCAGGGTGACTGTGCAGGTGACTCGGTCGTACGATCCAATCATGAGGTGACACATGGACCAATCACAGGGCACCACGTGGAACCTAGGATATGAAAAATAAGGCATGGTCAAAATTTTTTTTGGAACTCTGGTGGATTCGAACTCACGACCTCCAGGCTTGGAAATGACTTCATAACCATGCGCTAGCCACTTGGGCATGTGTGTGACTTGTTATTACTTGTGAAGAAATATTTATTTAAAGTGATATAGCGCAAGGATTGGGGGTCATCTCCCATTTGGAGGGCCTAGGCCACTGACCAAGGCACATAAGACCAGGACTACTATGCGACTGAGAGCTAGACTAAGGGGAAAAGCAATGGGCATAGGATATAACACCTGTCCACATGACCAGGGCTGAGAATCGAGGGTTGGGTGCCATTTGGCCCTGGCTCCTAGCCGCATAGGAACTCCATATGACCAGGGGCCCAAGGAAAAGGGGTGTGGCCCTCATTTTTGCCAAAAGTGGTTTTTTACCATATAAATTGATTTTTTTAATATTTTTCATCCTGATTTTAATGGATTTTTTCCCATTATTGGAGGATGTTTAGCCCGATTTGAGGCCATATTTTGAGAGGAGGTTGGTATGTGAACCGCATTGAAAGTATATATAAACCAAGTGTTTTTGACTACCATAAGAGGTTCATATTAGAAGAATTATGCGATTTTTTGAAGTTCAAGTCATTTTTATGCAGGGAAGCCATTGAGGAAGCAAACTTTGGAGGCCATTTCTAGGAGCTATGCTCATCCTTTTTCAATGCTGTTAGGGTTGGTGGATTATTGAGGTCAGTAAGAACACAACCAAACCAATTTGTAATCCAATTGATGTACTTTTGAAACATTGAACATTAATAAGAAAGCCTTCCCCATTGAAACAAAGGCACGTAGACATATGCAACTTTTCTGAACTCCGTTAACAATGTTTGTCATTATGGTTTGTTGTTATTATTGTTCATTTGATGTTCTATATGTTTTCTAATGGCTATAAAAATATTCATTTAAGAATATTCTCCTTCTTCTCTTTAAATTCTAAATGGTAAATCAACTCATGCAAATTACTTAACCAAGTCTTTAAAAAATCTTTTTTAGATAAAAGGCCATTAGATAACAAATGTCACACTTTCCTAGAAAGGAGATGACCAAATAACATCTCTAATTGAGTATTTGCATTGCATAGTTGTTGTGGATCCAAAATGATCTTGAAACCAAATACATCCTCACATGCCCTATAAGTATCCATGTTGTATCGCAAAGAAAGTATATCTTTTTTCATTTTAATTGTGGTAATAATTTTCTATATATTCCATTTATAAAGTGTGCGATTCACATGGAGGAAATACACTTCTATGATTTCAAAGACCTTGTTTATGGTTAAAAAGGATGCAAATCCAAACATATAATAATTTTTGTTATCATTTTTACAATTAAAAGAAAACCACTCAACCATTTTAATATAGTTATTTTATTTCATCAATACATGTTGACCCTTAATATTGTGAGTGTTATTATAAAGTGAAAGAAAATCACTCGAAAATCACTCAACCGTTTTAATATAGTTATTCTATTTCATCAGTACATGTTGACCCTTAATATTGTGAGTGTTATTATAAAGTGTTTTATATAGTGAAATTTGAGGAAGGATGTTGTGTTAAACAAAGATGACTTGAAAGGACAATGTAGTTGTAATTACTTCACAAAATGCACTGAGTTTGAATTGAGATGACTCCTCAAAATTTGATAAGCCACTGTGCCCTAAAGTGGGTTTCTAATCACAATCATGCTTGCTTTGTAAGAAAACGACATTGAAAAATGCATTTCAGCTACTATCTTAAGAAACTTAATGAGATATGACAAATGATCTCTAGTGTGATATGTTTATTGGCTCTTCTATGTGTATGACATTCTTGAAATATTCATGTAATTCATTGGTCAAATGTGTTATCAAAGGTGAAGTTTATACTACAAGAATATTAATGTTACAAAAATATTAATGTTGTTATTATCATTGATCCATGTAAAACATATGAATTTTATTAATGCAATAACTAATTAATGCAATAACCAATTAAGTTAGTCATAATAAAAACTTCAACCAATTAAATTTGTCATACTTTGATTAAAACTTCACTCTTTTATGTGAAGGAAAATTCAAATGCAACAAAATAAAATTGAACACTACAATAGCTTTTTTTATGAACAATTTGAATCTCATGGTTGTAACATTCATCTAAATTAACTCAAGAAGAATTTTTATTTCTATTTTTATAAATAAATATTATTAAAATTATCCATTTAGTTAATTAACAACTTAAACATATCGAGAAACATTATATTTAAGTGACATAAAATAATTATATATCATTATTAATAAAATTATCCACTTAGTTAATTAACAACCTGAACATATCGAGAAGCATTATATTTAAGTAACATAAAATAATTATATATCATCATTGACAACCACTCATAGATAATAAGATCTAAAATTATTATGCAAATATAAATCTTATTAAAATTAAAAAAAAAAATATTATACAAATATAAATCTTATAAAAAATTAAAAAATGTATAGATTCATGTAGTAATATAATTTATATTTTAATTGAATGACTTATCATTTTGTCACACTTTACATACCCTCTCTATATATAATATACTAGCTCTAACACTATTTCATCTTAAACTCATACTAGTTACATTCAAAATTGGTTATATAAAACAATCTGTAAACAAGTGTTGCATGGCAGCGTAGTCTTTATCAGGCTGGACACAGAGTAAACGTGTGGGTAGCAAGTTGTAGTACACGTGATATTCTCGAATTAGTTTTATCTGAAATTTATCAATTATTAATGTTTGGTACATAACCAATGCAACCCAGCAATTACGGAGTGGCATGTAGATGAAGTCACATATTCATTTTATTTAACAATTATGTCATATACAGTTTGTAGTGAACAATTCCGTCATATACATGAGACTGAGTAATTTATAGAATATTATA
>CBVK0101774820.1:0-11156 GCA_900067695.1 Picea abies | reverse complement strand
CTCTTCCGATCTCACCTATTTCTTCTTGTGCAGGAGCTTCGAGGACTTTGGCGTTTTCAACATGCGTTATTTTTTCATGCTCATGGACTGCTTCTTTGTCTTTGATTGTACAACAAGGAATATTTATTTTGTTCAAGGCTTTCATTTCTCCTTCATTTTCTGAATCATGGAACAAGGTGTCATTGGAATCCTGAAAAGGAAAGAAACTAACCTCATCGTCCTTTTGTAGTGTAGGAGAAACAGGTTCTTGGATTGCTTCATCAGAGGGAGGGGCATAGGTTGATACTTCATCATTTTTCTTGGGTTCCATCTCCTCAGCCATGTCTTCAACAATCCCTTGTTGAATGATGGTTTGTTCCCCTTCTTCCTAGAAATCATCAACAAAGTTTTCATTGGAAAACAAACTTTCCATACTAAGAGTACATGAGGTGAAGAGATCTTTTATCTCGGATAAGGAGATGTTTCGTTCAATTCCTGTAGCCATGTCGTAAGCTTCATCGAGCGTCCTTGGGCCCCTTTTACTAAGGGGCAAGCCTAGGTGTGCCAGGATCGCATGGGTATAGAGATGGACAATATACTTGTCTTCAGGACGATGGCTTCTAGGAATATGACATAGAGTGCCCTCAAACCTACTCTGGAAGTCAAATAGGGTTTCATTCTCAACTTTTTTTATATGCTCGAATCTTTTTAACAGTACTGAGATGTCCCCCTATCTTATGCCCCATTATTTGAGAAAGACTTCTTCTAGCTGGTTCATGGAGGTGATGCTAGCATCGGGAAGATCATCATACCATCTTTTAGCATTCCCGTGAAGAGTGGTGGGAAACATTTTCATCACTACATCTTCGGCATCATCATCGACAGGATGGAGTCCAAATAATAATAAAAATTATTCACGTGAAAGTCAGCTCTTTCCCCATCGCTACCAGTGAATTTAGGGAGCCATCTTTCTTCTATTGGGGGTATTTTTCATGGGTATCCCGAGATTTTGTTCATGTCTAAAGGTTTGTAGCTCCCGGGATCCCACTATGAAGTCATCGTTGGCTTCGTCATCAATGGAGTCGCTAGATAATTTCCTTGAAATTATCAAAAGATAAGGGAAAACACGTAAGTTTGTAAGATAAGGCATCTAGAGGCAAGGCTTACCGAAAAGTGTCGTCTGAGGAGAATTGAATCACTGTTCCTCGGCAATGGCACCAAAATGTTATCGCACAATTTGTAGACACAAGAAAGGATAAGGAGTGGTAGATCAAACTAGCGAAACATGAACCTTCCCCACCCAATGTCACCACAATGGGGAGGTTCTTTCTATTTAAGGAGGCTAGGCCCAGGGGAGACGTCCCCGGTAACCTGGGGTTTTGAAAGGGCAAAGGCTAACAACAAAAAGATGAAGTTCCCCTTCACAGATTACCTCCAATCAGATAGTCCCGACTAAATAACCAATAATAGAGTATAACCAAAGAAGAGGAAAGCACCTGCTTGAGACAATACAATAAGGAAATTGATACGTGCAATCTTGGTTAGTACTTCATATAAATCAATGACTATCTGATATTCAATATGAGCAATTTAAAAGGTAAATGTTGACGAAGTCAATGTTTACAAAATAACAATGGCATTACTATCACTTCATCAATAAATACTTGAATGATACGACATTCAATATAACAAATAACTTCTTAACTCAATTAATGCCTTCAACTACCATTCAATTACTCAAAAGTCAAAACGTTGCTGCAATAAAGATGAAATATTCAATGATGACGTCAACAACTTAGGGTTAGTAAGTTAGTCTAGGCTAGGGTTAGTGTAGTTAGGGTTTCAATTTCAAAAGGTTTGAGAGTGCTTAGATTCAATTCTACTTGAACGTTGGAGGTCTTGGGATCAATGCCTTAGGGTTAATAGAGTCATAGGTGAAGAACACAAAAGTTGAAGGAGAAGAGATTTTAAAGGACTAGAGGGATAAGTTTTGAAGTGTTGCTAAAGCAGGGCTCCAAAATCATAACCCTAGGGGAGAGAGGCTCACTCTGGTGTTGCTAAAGCAAGGCCTCGTGCTCTCTCCTCCCCGACAAACATCTAGCTCAAATGAAAAGCAAAGTCAAGACAAGAGGGTTTAAAGAGGGAGAGTGTTGCTAAGGCAAGGCTCTTTCATCAAACCCTAAAATAAAATGGCCCTAGGTGTAGATAACCTAGGCCTGGGACGTCCTCTTCCTCTTGAAGTCAAAAGGTACGGCTAGCTTTAAGGGAAGAGTAAAAAGGAGTGTAGCTATGGCTAGGCTCTCTTCTTCTTCTTCTTCAATGGCTACAAGTTTTTCTATGAGGGGACATGAGACAACGACCTACTTGTGTGTTTGTCCCCTAGGGTTTTGATTCAACAATATTTATAAATAGATGCAAGAAATTAAACTACAACCATCCAATCAAGAAGTTTTGCAGAAAAATACTTACAAATCATCAAGAAAATAATCATGCAAACCCTAGTTGTAACACCTTCCTTCAAGAAAAACACAATAGAATGCCAAAAATCTATTCCTTCAACAAGTGCGCCTTCCTCAAATTAGCCAATAACCCAAATGGGGTGCAAATTTCAGACCCCACTATGTGGCGAGTGAAAGATATGATAAAATGAGGCTAAAACTCCTCAATATATACTATATCAATGACCTAAATTAACTTTTAGGTCATAAAAGGCCGACAAGGCCATAATGTCAAAATCATACTGTTTCAACATTAAATTGTCAAATTAAAACCCTAATTGAGCAAAAAGTGAGACGTCACCCCTTCTGAGGGAGATGTTATCCCTTTTTAGGGAAAATGCAGCAATAAAGAGAAAAACGTTAGCCCTCTTTGGGCCTCTCCATCATGCCACACGTGCCAACTGCCTTATCAAACTGCCACATGCTTAAGATGGTGTCATGAGCTTATAGGTGACGTCCTGGGCCATCCAGGGAAAACGTTTCACTGGAAGTGGGTAAATCCCCCTAGGTCGGGCTCTGCCAAAGTGTCTCTGATGGAACATCCTCTTCTTCTCTGGTGAAAAACCTTGATCAACCATCGTCCTGTCTCTTCCCCCTGATGGGGTCTCATCATCCATCTGGTGGGCTCTTCATCCCCATGGAGGTTCGAACTGATCATCTCCCCATGTGTACCTGTCCAAATGGTACCTGCCTGCCGGGCATGGTCCTACACATCAAAAGCTACACCCTCCATGGGCTCATTAGTCACAGGGATCATAGAAATGTCAATCACATTTCATCATTAATATTATTAAACGTATGCATAAAACCCTGATACATCGGTCAATAACTCAAGGACATTACAAAAACCTACAATACAAGATTGGAGAAAAAGGAAAGATGTCCTATTGGGCTAGTATCCACAAGAAAATGAAAGTTTCCAGGAGGATTTTATTTGCACCATGTAAGTGAGGTGATGTGGCTAGGGATGTCCAGACATGTGGGTGAAGTGAGAGCCAAGGATGCATAATGTTATCTGTGGTGCCTTTGTAGAAGGTGAGCTGTACCTATCATGGATGCATTTTTTCCAAGCCCGTTCTTGCCTTTATTCTTTTCTTGCTTTATTTTCTTATTTGATTTTTCTTCTTCTTTTTCTTTTCATTTAAGGGCTAACCAGAGGACACTGCCTGGGCATGGCGACCAGAGCTGACAGTGTTACCCACAAGTACTTTCACAGAGATGAGAAGGCTGGCTCATAATGAGACCCCCTTTCCCTTGGCCAAGCAAACCAAAGGTCACTGCCTAGGCGTGGTAATCAGATGGTGGCAATGTCATACTGCTAGGTACCCATGAACCTAATAGGCTGGCTCGTGATGAGACCCCCTATCCTCTGACTAGATCTTGTTTGTTATTTTCCGGGTCCCTCCTGTTTCTTGCGGAGAGGATTTTTATTGCCTTCTCGGGGATCCCTGGGTGAAGCTTCTCGAGGTTTCATTTTCAGGCTTTTTTCTTTTACCAGCTGCTTTTACCTTCTGGGCCTTTATCCCCTTCTTCTCGCGAGATAAGGTGCAACCCTACAAACAGGTCAAACCAATGCCCAGACAAGGGGAATGGGATAAATGAGCGGGAGATAAGATGAAACAATGGTGCTATGATGGGAGCGGACGATGGCTCTTCAGAAATCCCCCAAGTGGAAAACTAAGACCCATGGGCACATGCTTGCTAGGGCATCCTGTCAATTTCCCCAAGCATGGTCAAGTGGGCTAATGTAAGATCCAAGCAACCGTTAGAGATAAAAGGAATCAAATGAACATATTTAAAGGTTTCAATGATCAAAGTGACACATACCATGATACCTTGACCAATTACCTCATGGAGCAAGAACCTCTTCTGATACAAGACCAAGCCGATGGTGATGGATGCTGATGCTGACAAGATGAAGCTGATGGAAGAAGAAAATGATGGGCCCTCCAGGGCCATGCTTAGGTCAATCCTGCTCTCGGTACTCCATGTCTAGGACCTGTGGGCCTCGAGACATGATCTCCTAGTTATCCCTAAAAATCGGGGATCACAACCACCAATATCAACCCTATAATGGACATCGTTGTGTCCTGGAATATAATCGGTGAGTATGGTTGTACCCTGATCACTGAAAGTGGACTCTGTCATAGATCTACTCAATTTGTATGATATATAAATGGCATTGACTCTCCATCTATCCATGATCACCTAGATCTCGGCATCACACCGAAGATCTCCACCTTGGTCTCCCACCAAGGATTTCCTCCTATTCTTGTCCTCTCACCAAGAGTCACTACTCTTGTCCTCTCACCAAGAGTCTCCCCCTCTTGGTCTCTCACCAAGAGTCATGAACTTGGTCTCTCACCAAGTCACCTCCACCTGAAGTGGATCCAGAACCTGATCTACTCGCCTCAGAAGCTATGTGAGTCTCAAGCCTCTGTGGTGCCCTGTTGCTCCTCCTCATCAACCTCTGATGCACTGACGCTGTAGCACCAACTCTTTGTCTACTCGGTTGCTCTGAAACTGTAGCTATACTGGGTGGACCAGTCACCCACTCTGAAGATGTCCAGGGACACTGAGTATCATCTCCCTTTGAATCACTGTTGTGAGTCAGTTGGTCCTTCTCAACTTTGTCTCCCCATCTAGTGTTGGATGGTGTAATAACAAACAAGGTAGTCACGAATGCACACTCTCTAGCAAACTGATCACTGAACTCTATCTCCTCTGATGTCGCTACTGACACATCATGCTGCTTCTTTTTCTTCTTGGGACATTATCCTGCATAGTGACCCATCTCTCCACAAGAAAAGCATCTCACTGTTCTCATGTCTCTCATTTGCCCACCGTTGTTGCTGCTCTCTCCTCCTTGTGATGGGGCCCCAAAATTGGGACCCTGCTGACCTCCACAGACGGTCTTCTTCTGTATGTTCTTGATGCTGCTGCTATCCAAAAGCCTCGTCTGCAAGCCTAATCTCCTCCTGGACGAAGTCATCCCACATCCTCTCCCATGTAGTCATGACCTCCCTGGAAACAATACCCCGTACAAATGGACCCCATGGTTTGGTGAAGCTATTCATAGCTTGCCTCACCAAAGAGTTAGGGTTCACAACCTCTCTGACGACTGCCAACTCGTCTTTGATCTGAGTGTATCTACCAAGGAATTAAGTAACTGACTCATCCTCGAGCATGTGAATGCCCCTAAGTCGGTCATGAAGAACCATCTTCCGATTCTCATTAGAGCTATCGTACAAATTGCACAGAGATGCCCACATCTCGAATGCACAAGTCTTCCCAGTCAAGTGGGGAATAATGTGATCTCTCACAGCATCACAAATGATCCTCTTTTCCTTGTTGTTCCTCCTCTTGAACTTTGCCACCAAGACGGGAGAAGTGACAAGAATGGGAGGAACAACTGCCTTGACTATGTCCCATAGCTCTAGGTCCTCTAAGACAAATACCATCCTCGCCTTCCAAGGCGACCAATTTCTAGCCCCGACTACCCTATCCTCAACATGCATCTGAGATACTGACATGTCTGTCAACTGCGCCCACTCTGATGCTCCCAATACAAAGGAACACTGCCTCACTCCTGTCAACAAAGGTGTGAAAAGAGGTCGTACTCTACAGCCTCATTCCTATCCACGCAAGTGTGAAAAGAGGTTGTCCACAAGTGTCAAAAACTACTCAATTGTCCTCTACAAAAATCTGCCCTCTAACGACCATTGAATGAGTCAATGGTTCTCCACAAAATAATGCCAAGAAGATGTATATGACAACCAACACACATGTTGTCCAAACTGCTCAAAAATCAACCACCTCAACTCTAATACCATGAAGATTTTTAGGTCCTATCAAGCTTGTCAACTGGGTCTGTCTTTGACCACAGATTGACTCTAAGTTTCAACTGTTATGATAATGTTTGCTGTTGTTTTAGGACAACCAACAATCCAAGAACTTCTTGCTGATTTGTTACGGTTGCACTTCCAATTTTAGGTGCTCTAGCATGTAGTTTTAGTAACCAAAATTTAGTACACACATACTAAAATAAGTACAACACACCTAAAGATCTCTATAGTTGAAAACAAACAGATTTAAGAAACTAACACATGCATTTTTGTACACATGTATTTTTGGTCAACATGACCCTAGATAAAACCCCCTCCGGGAAAAACCAGTTTGGGATATATGTCTATATAATGATGATCAAAGCAAGAGATACAACAAGTAATGAAATACAATAGAACCTGTATACATAACAAGCTCCTCACAAGCCTTGCCACAAGAACTAGAGAAATATGTGCCCAAACTCATGTCCGCCCTCTCCCTTTGTTGCCCTCTGCACTGAAATGAAGCGCTCTAGATCCTCTTTGACCCAATGAAGAAATCCCTCCACAATAATGTGCTCTCATGTGCTTTCTCTCCATTGAAACTATCATAGCTTGAATCCTCCAAGCAGTTCTCCTACCAGGTAGTTGTCAACCCACTCCACAGGTGTGCCCTCCTCCTAGCAGAAATGATCACCATAAATAAACTGAGCCATAAAATGAATGCCTCTCTCCACAGAAGCAAGCGCCCAATCTCTCCTCTCCCTATGCAATAGACCTCATCTCAAGGTGACAAGTCCTCCTCTCCTGATGAGAAAATGAAGGAAATAAATGTGCCCTCCTCCTAGTAGATGTGCCCCTCCTCCATATATCATGCTCCCTCCAAGGAATGGAAGCTAGAACTCCATGGAAATGCTCTCCATGCAAGCTCTAAGTAACAATATCCTCCTCCTCAAGCTCTCAAGGGTTTCTCTCAAACCCTCATGAAATGCGCCCTCCTCCTCCTCAAGAAATTTGCCCTCCTCTCTTCTCCAAAACTCACAAGTGAAGAATGAATCTCAATAATACACTTTACCCTTTTTTTAGTCTCCTTTGGCCAACCCTAAAAGATCAATGTCCTAGATTAGATCTAGCCAAGTTTAATCAATGGGTGAGATCTCATCCTAAAATCTCACTAAGGAAACCCACTTACCGAGTTGCTTTATGTCTATTAATTCACCCACATTGTGAATTAATTGTCACTTTATGACTTAAGTGACATATTTCACTTTTGACTTAAATCTCCTAATTCAAAGTGAAATTAGAATTATAAAGTAAAGTACAAGGTTAATAGTCTTCCCCCTTTGTTCTTAGAGACTCATAAGCACATGGGGACCACTTTCCAAGGTACCCAAATCTCAACAATGCATACTTTGATCTAGCATTAAAAAAAAAACAAGTTTTGCGAGGATTATATATAAAAGAATGATTAGCATTGTTTAAGACATTTTCCATGTTAAGTTTGATTATCATGAATCATCTTTGAGTTTTTTCATTGTTGTCCATTACTTCTTAGGCCATAATTAGGTTTTCAAACACTAATTTTGTCGAATGCCCAAATATTGACCTTGGTCATCGAGGCACTCCAATTCCAATTAAGTTTCTCAAATAGAATATGTTACCCTTGGCCATTGGGGTACTCTGATTGAAAATTTATTCATGATCTTTTGATTAAGTTTCTTAGTTGGAAACCATCTTGGCCTCCCATAACAACACAAAATTTAGATACAAAATTTACCTTGGCTCATCTATGCATGGATTCACATTTATATACTACTCCAATATTTGTGTACATTACAACTATAGTTTTTCCCTTGAGAAGCAACCCATTTCCTCTCTTATCAACAACAAATGCCCTTAGCCTACCACAAGCTCTTGCTAGCCTCATTCTCATGCCATTCTTATGTTATTTGTAGGAATGAATCAGATAAATCATAACAACAATTTATTAATATATTCCCTTGTACCTCCTTCCTTCCCCTCTTAGGGGCTCATAACCCCCTTAGTGCTCCTTAGGAACCTTTTTGGTGGTTTATATTATAATTTATGTTGAAGTTACTTCACACACACCTATGATTTATTTTTCTTAAGGTTATTCCTTGTTTATTAGTCATAACTAGTCATTATCCAGTCTCCTATATTTTAAAGGAGAATATTCCACCTGGAGAATATTCTCTTTCAATTGACACTTCAGTTTGACTAGCTGAGTTGAGTTTAGATGTTGCATTGGTTTTGTCACCATGAAACATTGGGATCATCACCAACTCACTACTCTTTGTTCAGTCAGTTAACTGAAGACTAGTTGACTAGTTAACTAAGCTAGGTGGCAGTTCACTCCCGTAACTGCCTGAGAGACTATACTAGATGGCAGTTTACTCTTGTAACTACTGGTGTGTGTCTAGATCAAGCTAGACCGCCACTATGGCTCATGATTAGTTACTCATGTATCCTATATCTATTGTAAATTATTCACTCTTTGAGTGTGGAATACCGTTAATGAGAATTCTTCCATTCTTTCTCTCTTGCTTCTTCTTTCTCAATTTCTCTCTGCAAATGTGTGTAGTATTTTCTAGCTAGATCTATTCTGTGCAGGTTCAACACATTTACATGGTATCAGAGCCGACAGACTGCTAAGCAAAAGCTACACCAAATCATTGTTTGCAGGTACAAAAGATTGAAGACAACAAAAAGATGGATTATTCGTCGAAAATACTTCTCACGCCTCATAACTATTTGGAATGGAAGCCAAAAATTCTACTTCATCTTAGATGCATAGGCTTGTACCAAATTACCATGACAATGGAAGTAGAGCCTGATTCTGCCGATGAGAAAAGTGACTTTCTCAATAGACAAGATATGGTCATAGGAAGTATCGACATGTCTGTTTCTCCCGAACTTTTCCATCAAGTATATGAAGAATCACAAGGATCAACTCCAAATGAATTATGGACCAGATTGGAGGTTCTATTTGGGAATAAAGAATATTGTGAAGATTTCATGCAAGAGGTCAAACAGATAGAGCCAGAAGAGAAGCCATCAGAAGATCAAGCCTCTTATTATGAAGAGTCTTCTACAAAAGTATTTGCAGAAATTTGTATTCCATTAATTGGAGATGATGTCTATTCCATTTCAGATTTGTTTTCTAAAATTCATGTGGAAGATATATGACATGCATCTCAGGAGTTACATGCAGACACTTTTGCATGCACCATGCATGCATCTCAGGAATAAAAAAGGGAGCTGCGCACATCAGACGCTATTCTGATATTTCTGATCACAATTTGCAGAAACAAATTGGATATTTGGATTCCTCTCGAGAAAATATCCAATTTAAAAAAAAAATTGTCCAAAATGGAGTCCGGAAAGTTAAGTTATGATCGTTTTAAAATCAACAAAATTTCAACATTTTTCTGGAAACAGCTGTATGATTTTCAAAATTTCATCCAAAATTTATTTGGATATTTTTTATTACAAGAAGATAAAGTGGATATGTGTGGACATCTTAATGGTGCATATACTTCATCAGATCTGTGCAGACATCTACATCTTCAACAAAATCTTCAACGAGCACAAACTTGCACAGTTGCGAGGTCTTCTTGGATAAGGTTGCTTAGCCACTGTTGTTTGTTCATTCTCATTTTATTTTTTTATGCATTGTAATTTGAGGGGGGGGGTTTTCCTATGAGGTTTTCCCTCTTTCCTCGTTTATTTCAGTGTATCTTTTGTATTTGGGTACCTAACATGGCCTCGTAGCCGGGACCCATTATTTATTTTCACCATAGTGATGTTTAGGGGGGGTGTTGGAGTTACTTCACACACACCTAGGATTTATTTTTCCTAAGGTTATTCTTGTTTATTAGTCATAACTAGTCATTATCCAGTCTCCTATATTTTAGGGGAGAATATTCCACCTGGAGAATATTCTCTTTCAGTTGACACTTCAGTTTGACTAGTTGAGTTGAGTTTAGATGTTGCATTGGTTTTGTCACCATGCAACATTGGGATCATCACCAACTCACTACTCTTTGTTCAGTCAGTTAATTGAAGACTAGTTGACTAGTTAACTCAGCTAGGTGGCAGTTCACTCCTGTAACTGCCTGAGAGACTAGACTAGGTGGCAGTTCACTCCCGTAACTGCCTGAGAGACTAGACTAGGTAGCAATTTACTCTTGTAACTGCTGGTGTGTGTCTAGATCAAGCTAGACCACCACTATGTCTCATTAGTTACTCATGTATCCTATATCTATTGTAAATTATTCACTCTTTGAGTGCGGAATACCGTTAATGAGAATTATTCCATTCTTTCTCTCTTGCTTCTTCTTTCTCAATTTCTCTCTGCAAATGTGTGTAGTATTTTCTAGCTAGATCTATTCTGTGAAGGTTCAACACATTTACAATAACCCCTTTAATGCTCCTTAGGAACCTTTTTGGTGGTTTATATTATAATTTATGTTTTGTTTCCTTTTTAAACAAAAAATAAATTTAAGCATGGCAACGTATTCACCTGGTGGTACCTTACGAACATACACACAACATTGTAACCTTGATCCCACGTCTTGGACTCATACCCATTCACTAGTTGAGCCTTTGCTTTGGGCTTTGCACTTGAAATATTTACAAGATTTTTTTCAAATTTACATCATCAGGTCATTATAACTCAAGTACTTTCCAATAAACCAAGTCATTACAACATGTTCATGAAGATACATAGCCACAAAGAAATATACTTGCATAAATTACTATACACATATATATTTGTAATAAATGTTAAGATCATACACTTGAATGTTGTGGCTATCTCTTTATATAGCATTTG
>CBVK0101774819.1:0-26550 GCA_900067695.1 Picea abies | reverse complement strand
ATTGCCAGATTATGAGTCTCTAGGCAATCAAAAAGTCCAAGATCACCTTATTATGAGTTGTCATATGTATCTACCGATGATGTGTAATCATTATCCATCGATGAGTTGTCAGTTAAATCTAGATCTAGAGGTGGTTAGATACATGTAATATATATTGATATCAATAGATGAATACATGTGTTGAATATGACTTAAAGCCTTTTCTACCAAGTTCTTGTCTTGTGTTCTATTTCTTAACACGGTGTAAGAGCATTGTGACGAAAACTTTATGGAACATTGTTAATGATTCAATTGATTCATGTCAAAGACAATAGTCTTTTTGAATCATTAAATTGATCATTGAATTGTACAAAGGGTGGAGTTGCAAAAAACACAATGTGAAAAGTGTCATAAAGACCTGCTCGAAATTGAATAAGGTGGTCATTTTCATCAAAGTCTAATCATTGTGAAAATCACACTTTGGGGTACATGATTAGTAGTACCTAACACCCTAAGTTGTTATCAGCAAGCAAGCAACGCAACACATAAGAAAAAAAATAAGCAAGCAAGCAAGTACAAGCGAGTGTGACAAGTACAAAATCTAAAATCTGTAAAGCAGGAAAGCATTTGTAAAACACTAATCAAGAAATTAGAGAACTATAGAACTCCTTACATGAATTGGATAATTGGGTTGTTGATATTCACAAGAAAATTGGTCTAAATGATAAATTGATTGAAACACTTTGATTAAAATTAATAGAAAAGTAGTAAATTAAGAACGTCATTGATGCAACTTGTGATATAATTGAACTAATCCAAACGGTTGATGTTACTTGTGATACAATTGGCCTAATCCAAATGGTTGATGTTACTTGTGATACAAATGACCTAATAGTTGATACAAATATATCAAATGATATGATTGAAGATTCCTTAACTATTCATGAGAGGGAATCATTTATAAATATTGAATTGATGAAAATAAGTTTTGTTGAAGACGAGTCACTAGAAGAAGCAAGGAGTGATACCAAAAGCAGTATCAATGAAAGTAAACTTTGAATTTTCATTAAAAGTTACAAAAGAAAATTGTCATGAACGCATGGAAGAACATTAAGTATGGAATGATCTTTCCAAGTGTATTATTACACCTCGAGAAGAAATATGCAACTAAAAACACAAAACAAGACTCAAATATGATAAGAAAGTTGCCTTTCATATTCCTGACTATTAGAAACCAATCCACTTCTACAATGTAGGATTCCTTCAAGGATATTCGACTTCACCTATTTCAATTCAGCATTGGAATGTTAAGTGTCAACATTATCATTGATTTGGTCACATGGAGAATCAGTGTTTTGATCTCCATCATTGTCTTCATTGTGGGAAGACAAATCATCATTTGGATAAATGTCAAAAGAAGAAGACTAAAAGGAAAATAATTCATTACGGTTGGATAAATTCTTGGTGATGGAATTAACAAGTCAAGAAGTTGCATAAGTCTTAATGTCGAATTCAGACATAGGTAAAGACATATTTACATAAAGATGCTACAAACACAAATAGATTTCAAACAACTATTATAGATGATGATTTTGGGCATGATTGAGGCCCATCCTAAAAATAAAAAATTAATTACATCGATGAAATGAAAATGGTTAGTGGTCAACCAAAACCACCAAAACATGGAATCAAGTGAAAATGTTTAGTAGTCAACCAAAACCACCAGATACATGGTATCAAGTGAAAATGGTTAATGGTCAACCAAAACCACCACATTGATCAAATCAAAATGGTTAGTGGTCAACAAAAAACCTCCAGATATAGTAATGGAAGAGTTATTGAAGAATCCAAAAGCTCAATCTTGGATCCCTTCAACAATCTTCCCTCCTTGCACCTGAAGGGAGGGACTATCAATGAAGATAGTCAGGCTTCAAGTTTCAAAGTCCTATCAATCAAAATTCAATCGAAATTTGGGAATCCCAACATGACAATTGGTCTCCTCAACAAAATATCTACAATTCGATCAACTTCAATCTCATGAAATCAACATATTTGGGAAAGATCTAGCATAAAATCTAGAATCATCTCATTGCTCTTCAAATATTCATTGGGATGTTGTTTGACACCTAATTGTGTCTAAGTTTAGAGAGCAATTTGGTGATCCTATTTGTTCACTGATAGAAAAAAAGTGACCCTATTTGTTCACCAATTATCAGGGAAATGTTAAGACATGGTAGTTGTTCACTTCATAATTTCTCTCTCTTTCAAAGTTAATTTTAGATGAACCATTCAATATTCATATTGACAATTTTTCAAGCCTATCTTCATCGAAGCTATATTCAAAAGTTTCAATTGAAGATTGAGATGATACCAGTTTATGCACTAGTTCATGTTTCCCTACTAGTATAATTATGTAGACTTGTGTTTGAGGGGGGGGATGTTAGACCGTGAGTCCCTAGACAATCACAAAGTGAGAGATCACCTTCTTATGGTTTGTCATCCTTATTGACGGATAAGGTGTTATCGTTATTTAATTGATCAGTTGCTAGTGAGGTCTAGATCTAGAAGTGATATGATACATGTACTATATATTGATATCATCAAATGAATACACGTGTTGAATATAACTTAAAACATTTTTTACTAAATTCTTATTTTATGTTCTATTTCTTAATAATTATAGATTTTCGTTGAGCATGATATTACATTCTTTTGATAAAAACTTGTTAAAAAATTCCTTCAATCTTAATGCCATTACATAGATTTTATAAAATAAATTACTTCAAAAAATCAATGTCATTACATAGATTTTATAAAACAAACTACATCAAAAAATCAATATAAATCTTGCAAAGTTATTTGGACATCTATTTTTGGTAAAATGACTAAAATGGTGAAGCCAACTATTACCATTATAGCTAGCTAATCCAATTGCTTTATACAAATTCAATGAAAACATAAGGTTGTAAGTTTTTGTTTTATGATTGAATATAATAAAAGATGAGTTATCATTTTCTTAAGAAACAACTATGATATCTAAATTACTAATTTAATTGTACTAATAATTATATGAATATATATAATACAATATTAAAACTTTAATATCCATAAAGATTTGATTAGAAAATGATAAACAAAATTGAAAATACATCTTGATAGCAACAACAAATTGAAAGATTTCCATGAATAGGGTATTGATTTATTGGATTGAAGGAAAACAACATACATGCATTAATTTTTTTTATATCCACAACTATAAATTGAGTAGTATAAAGTTTTTTAATTAAATATTTTTTAAAATAATATTTATTGTAATTTACTCTTTGTTTTATAGTGATATTTTAAATAAATATAATGAAAATATTTGTAATAAATTATGTATTTGTAATAATGGAATAAAAATATTTACATTTTTATTTAAAACTCTTCATTTCAGAAACCGGTTCCCAAGTTTCCATTTTCTTGATGTTGAAGCTCCAAAAAAGCTCTCAAGTTCCCATAACAGTTCCCAACCAATTGGGGATGTTTCCTACTAGTTCCCAAACTCCCAGAACATAGGGAACAAGTTTCAGAGATGCTAGAAATGTCAGGAGCAATTTTCGCAAGGCACATCAACAATAGAGCTTAAAACCATTATAACAAATCTTCAAATCTTCAACACACAAGGTTGGTCAACAACATGGCTTGAAGCCATTACAACAATATACTCATTAAAAACTCAACATGTCACTTGTTGGAAGTAAACTTGAGTGGGGAGGATAGCAATTCCTCCCAATCACTCGAACTCAACTCAATTAAAATTTTCACTACTTTATTTATAATAGTCCATAAATATATTCTTTTATATATAAAAGAATATTTAGTAATTAAATTCACTATTATTACAATCCATTAAAATTGATAAGAAAATGTAAAATTAATTACAATTTTAACTTTGTGTTAAATATTTTATCATACATTTTGTTAGCTACAATTTAGACTTTATACTTAAACATTTAATTATTCCAAATCTCTAATTTTTCTTGAAAATAAACCATGTTTTTGGTTCAAAATATTTCACAAATAATAATTCTTCAAACAACAATTTTCAATAAAGTAATCTCAAATCTAAAATAATAATAATAATAATATTTGGTAACTTTTAAATATATCATATTTATTTGAAATTATAAATACTTGGGATGTGAAAGTGTGTTTTTATTTAAATAACTTTCATCATTTTTTTAACAAAATGTAATTAATAACTTATATTGTTTAATATTGCATACTTCTTTCTTTGTGATAATTAATTTTTTTCCCAACAATGTGGAAGTGAGAGGAAATTCACTTTTATAAAATTTTGATAAATTAGTAAACTTAATATTAAAAAAAAAAAAATGTAAAATGTAAAATTCATAAAATTTATTTTTATTTAATTAAATAATTAGAGTTGATGTTAATTTATTACTACGAATAAAAAGTTTGAGATATTAATTTAGACGTGGTTTATATATATATTCCAAAATTTATTAATACAAATAAAAATTTGAGATACCAATTTAGACGTGATTAAATAATCTTTGAAAGTGTGTAGTTCAATTTTTTTCATCTCCTTTGATGTTTAATAGATTTGTGATTAAAGAGATTCTATAACAATTTTATTTAGTTTAGGTTGTTATTTTTTAAAATTTATTTAAGGAACACATAGAAACAAACATTACAAGGCCAAAACTCCAATATTTTTAATACTTTCATGTGTTCCATCTTTGCCATGCCTTAAATTGATGTGTCATGCTTCATCCCAAACCCCCCTTTCAAGAGTGTATTGATTATTTTGAAATGATTCCATCTTTGCCATGCCTTAAATTGATGTGTCATGCTTCATCCCAAACCCCCCCTTTCAAGAGTGTATTGATTATTTTGAAATGATTAAAGAAGATAAGTGATTCCATAAAGACGAGGAACAAATGCTATTATAATTATTACACTATAGATACTAAATAAGGTTGAGTGCATAATTGTTTTCTATTGTTATCCCCCTCAACAATAGAAAAGGTGTTAATTAAGCAATAAAAATAATGAAGCATATATATATATATATATAAACTTCCTTGCTAATGTTGTATCCCTTAACGCAATGCTTTGCTACCACCCCTTAATGCCTCCTTTGTTGAAATAGTGACTTGACTTTGCCTGGATTAATGATTGAAAACTGAATATTGTGGGTTTGGGCTAATTATTCACATTTATTTCCTTATAGCTTCGTTCAAGCCAGTAGTGAGACTAGGAGTAGAAACATGAGCTTTATATATCTATCTTGCTTTATCCTTAGGCAATGTTTATGGAAATACTTCTTTTCATCCAAGAGGACAAATGACCCAAAGAAAGAGAAGACTATGTTGTCGCCACAAATCCTTCAAGGTGGGTTATGCATCTAGAATATAGTAAGTTATCTATACAGTAAGCTTGCTAACTCATCTTTTAAGTGTTATTTTTTCTATGTTGACTTCTAGCCTATGGTATAAAAAAAGAGACGCAAAAAACAATAATATAAGAAACAAGGTCATAGTGTTTCAACAAACGACAACCTACTTATGTGTATAAGAGATAATTTAGCAAATCCAAACCCATTCAAAGATAGCATAATCAATTAGTTTTATAACATGTCACTCAATCTTCGATTACTTAATTACTTTTACGATTATCATGTAGGAATGTTGAAATAATAAAATCAATTTTTTTTGTACTTGAATACTTTAAGGATTATGATGTAGGAATGTTGAAATAATAAAATCAATTTGTCTTGTTGCTATGTTGACTTTAAAAAGATTTTAACATAGTGACTAGAAATAACTAATAAAGTGATCTAAAAGTCCTTTCAGGTTGGAGGTTCTTCTGATAAAGTTGTATGAAAAAATAATTGCTATTTAGGAATGAAGGAACATTGGTCAAAAGAAAATAAATGTGTCATAAAGGCTAATGAAGGTTGTCCCATGTATCTTACCCCTATTGATATTTATATTGACAACTTAGAGGTGTTTTTGGAGGACTTAGGTTGTGTTGGCACTACTTTGGTTGGAATTGTTACCATCCTTCTTTAAGTAGATGATATTGTTCTTTTGGCAAGGAACCTCTCTGGTCTTGACAAACAACTTAGAATTCTCAACAATTTATGTTATAGCTCTAGGATTTTAGTGAACATTGATAAGGCCAAAGGTTATGATCATCAAATCTAAGCAAATCACTTATGATAATTTTTTCTATGGGAATAACAACTTAGAAGAAATCCATTCATACAAATATCTTGGAGCCAACTTGCATCACAAGCTCAACTAAATTACAATGTTGAAATAACGATTAATGGAAATGGAAAAGTCTACTTTGGTCTTGAGAGCCACTATAAAGAAGTGTATTTTGGTTATGAGAAACAACAAAATTCCTTTTGTGATGTGTGTTACTCCAATGATCTTAGATCATTATGAAATCTAGTGTTGTAGCATTTCTAAAGAAACTCAGACGATAATTGTCACATCCTAAACACCACCCTTGGCTATTAGAGCACTCCAATCAACTTTTATCCTCAATTTCCAAATCAGATTTACCAACATTGAAAAAAATTCAAATACAAAAGCATAATTTGAAAACATATACAAAGTAAAACATAATGGTGAAATACCCATACTCAATTTTATGACGAATTGTAAAGATCATACCAAGTTTTTTATTACTAATCAAAATTCAAAAAAATGAACTCTGAAATACAAACAAAAGTATTTCACAAGAAATGAAGACACAAACCATTTAGTTTTCATTACCATTTAGTTTTCATTAGCTCAACCCACTATAATTCATTTACATATGTAATTTATATAGGTGTCCATCCATTTTTTTAACAAATATCACGCAAATAACAAAATTCAAGAAATTTAATGAACAAAAATACAAAACAAAATAAATAAATAAAGGATGAGACCCCTATTTACTATTGCTTCCATTTCTTCATTATTATGCTCAACATTTTCCCAAGTGCATATGAAACAATTCACCTTACATGCATCTTTATTTAATTTGCATCCACATCACTTCTAATAAAATACAAAACAAAGATATATACACCATAATGAGAAGTTGACCACAAAACTCATTGCAAATGGGCAATTTACGTCACAATGATAGGTATTCACTGCAGATATCAACCCCATATTGGGCTATGACATCACAAGGGAATATATATACATGTTGAGCTCTAACTCTCACTCAATCCAATCAACATAGTTCAAAGTGCACACTAAACGAAACACTTACCAAAATTTTATTTATTAAACTCCTCCAATCAATCACAAACCCTTCCCTCTCAGTGCAACACAACATAAGATAAGCAAGTCCTCTTACTCCTTCCTCTTAACATAATACAACAGAAGGTAAGGACTTCCCCTTCTTGGCTACATAGTCCCTCAAGTAATTTGTCCCCTCCAATTCTCAAATTCCATTATGTTGATTGTCCTATGGGATCCCTAGAGTGGTATATTGTGGCTTGGATAAGGTCAATTCTATCACATGCATAAGGATTGCATATTCTTAAATTGCCCAATGTCTTTGCTCACCTACAACAATGAAATTCTATTATCTTACTAACAATAATCACCTTGGTTTCCCATGGAGTTACATTTGTCTCAAGCTCATGGAATTTGCTTTGGCATATCATTGGCAATAACAGTGATGGGAAATATACAGATCGGTAACATATTTGATAGCCAAAATGGAAGAAGAGACATACATTTTGAAAAAACATGGCTTTGACTTGCATGAAACCACATTTACTTCAAATACAAAACAAACTTGGGTTTGGACGTGAGAGAGAGGTGAAGTGAGCTTTTCCATGCACATGGAAAAGGTGGTTGGTTCACATGGTGACAAGTAGTAAGAATATTTTTATCCCAATGATTTCCCATTCTCCCTCTTGTTGCCTCATAGTCCCTTTGTGCTCTTTTGCAACCTTTTGGTGTTTATTAGCATTATATTTCATGACACATTCTTACATATCATAAAACACAATGTGGTAATATTACCCACACAATGACTAAGAAATGTAGCAAAACATAAACACGCTAAGCAACATGACATAATCTACATTTCTAGCCATTCTCTAGTTAGGCCTTGGCCTTGGGCTCCTACCAGGAATCTATACAATATATTTACATCATGGGGTCATTATAAGTTAGCCCACAAGGTTGGACGCCCGTCAAAATAGTGATGTCAAGCCCATGTGTACATATCTAATCGACGATAATTCAAGAGTCAAAACAAGGTCATACAAAAATCGAGCAAATCCAAAGGTGCTTTATAATTAATAATCTTAAAATAAAGATCAATATGCTATATCCAACCCCCCTCTTAGACATTGGGTTGTCCACCCACCCATTACGAGTAACGATGTGATCAGGGACTTAATGTCCATGGACAAGCTAATTAACTAGGGGATGAAGGGATCCCTAACATTGCTTCAAATTCCAATAAAAGCCAATCGGTGTTGGAAAGAGGGTGGACTAAAGATGCAGATTCTTGGCTTAACCATTGGAGGATAGAGGATGAGGTCACTCTTCAAAATATTGATACCTTTAAAAGTACTCTTAAAACTAAATTTAAAGAGAAATTGTGGTGCATTGAAGAAATGAGAAATAAAAGAAATTTGGCGTACCATAAAGAAATCATTAACCCTGTGTTAAAAGATCAAAATGATCTTTCCACTGTAGCTAGCTTAAAAGGGAAAATCAATGCTACTAAAAGAAGAACAAACTCTCATGAGCTTCATAATGAAACAAGGCTTGGAAAAAACTTAAAACAAGAAAAAAAGATTATAGTTTCTACGATACTAAGAAAGTGAAAGATGAAAACCACTCTCTTGGAGTGCCCTATGTAAATAGAGATTAGGTCTCATTTTCAACCCAATTAAAGCATCAATGACCTCGTCCATTTGTTAACTTATGAAAACAAAAAGATATCAGAGAGTTCTTTCCAATCTATTTTATCATAGAAACAATATGTTCAAATGGATTAATTAAATCCATGTTTATTTTCTTAAGATCTGATGGACCAAAGTTGGTCTCAGTGGACATCGATCATTGTCATAGTGTATCAATGTTATAAATAAATTACATTCATATATTATTTTGTTTATGGTGGTTTCTTTTCAAGTTTGCCATTTTCTTCAATGCTTCCATGGGCACATTAAATCAATGTTACACCAAGTCTCTGAGATAGGGGGACGTGGGTGCAGGGAGACGCACAGGGGGACGTGTGGAAGTACCCCCAAATTTTAGGGAAATGGGGGATGGAGAGACATCACATATATAATATAAAAAATATAAAATATAAATTTAAAAAAATAAAAATAATAATGATAAAACCTCAACAATAACAATTCAATGTTCATTCCACGCAAATTCATTAGTAAATACTAAAATACTAAATACTACTAAATTAGTTAATTTAAAATTCAAATTTGTAAATGATATAAACTATTAAACATGATTCAAAATTTAAATTCAAACTCAATAATAAAACACATTGATTCATAAATCATAAATGAAAGTTGAAACATAAATAGTAAAAAATAAATATTGATATATTGATTTAAAAATCAAATTCATCGTTCATCATTCTAGAATCTAATTAATTAGTACTAAACAAAATACTAAATAGTAGATACTAAAGTCTGAAATAGTAAGTTGGAATTACTCAAACTCAAAAATTTAAAATAGTAAAGAGTGACAAGTCAAGGTATGAGGTCATCAATATCTAGAGTCAATACTCAAAATTTAAAACTCAAAAAACAATGCACATTGAAAATAAATTTTAAAATGACCATCATGGAGTCAATCTCATTGATCGGTCCTCTACATCGATTTCCTGCATGAAGCCATCAAAGGGAATGTCACTATCTATCTCTGGGTTGGTGTCACTCTCATATAAGTTATAAGATGGCATATGATAACACTCTCATATAAGTTATAAGATGGCATATGATAACTTATAAGTTATTAATTGTGGTTTAACTTATATATATTTGTTTTTAATTTTTATTTATTTATTTTTAAATTTAAATTTTTGTTTTTTAAGCCTTGTTGGGCAAAACAAATTCGGGGGTACGCCCAAAAGTCCTCATTTTCAAGGGGGGATGTTCAGAAGCCCCCTTTCGGGGAGACTCGTTCTCCACCTTGGGTAGTCACGTCCCCCTGCATCTCCCCAAAAAGGGGATGTGGGGAAATGTCCCTGGAGGAGTCCCCATGTCCTGAGGACGTGGGAAACGTGGGGAACGTGACCTCCACCATGGGGGAGGCGTCCCCATGGACCGCTGCATTAAATGCCCACTAAATGGAGTTTCCATACCATTCCATTTCCAAAAGAAATGGTACCCACCTGTATTGTTTCTAGTAAATAGTTTGCAAAGCTGCAAAACTCTGTTGACAAGCTTCTAACAAATTACTGTAAGTGCACACTAGTGATCTACATTAATATCCATCCGCACAAATTTTAGGTTTAGCTCACTCTCTTTTAAGTGCGAAACTTTTCTCAACGTATCTATTAAGAAAAAGAATGAGAATCAGCCTGAAATGTTAATTGAAAATAGCTTGTACATCAAGAAAGTGATAGAAACTGAACCAGCCAATGGTTCTCTACTCTCTCATGCTTTAGTCAGATTAAAACTTCTTTTAAAATCAAGATGATCCAACATAGTTTTCCACTATGCTTTTGTATTTCATAACCAAATCTCTGCAAGCAAACGAAAACATTACTCATGAAGAGATGCAAGAAAGAAACAATTAAAACAAGAACTAACAAATACCAATAGCAAATACACACTAGTAATTGTTAATTTACACTAGATACCACTAACACAGAATAGAAAGACAAACCTCCGATTGTTTAGTTGCTTTTCATATTCCTCCAACTTTTGCTTTTGGCCACGGACAGTCTGTAAAATTGAAAAATAACATGTTATCCAGATATCAAACAGCAGCAGTAATTGTATCAAGCAATAAGCTATTGCCTTCGGCCCACATTTTTGCTAGGTTTATTGTCAATCTTTAGGTCTCTTGAACCATAGGTCGTGGGATTGCTAGTAGCAGTAACCCTTTCAACCCAATGCAATTCATAAGGTAGTCAAACTGGACCCAAATCTACTTATAACATCTCAAACAAATACATGAGGATTTTTAGGGACAAATACTTTCAAAGGAGGCTAGGGGCACTTGGAAAAGTGGATGGAAGCTAGTGGAAGGAAGTAGGAGATAACAGAAGGTAGAGGCAATTCATACAAACTGGACCCAATTCTACTTATAACATCTCAAACAAATACATGAGGATTTTGAGGGACAAATCCTTTCAAAGGAGGCTAGGGGCACTTGGAAAAGTGGATGGAAGCTAGTGGAAGGAAGTAGGAGATAACAGAAGGTAAAGGACAAGGACAAAAGGTCAAATATTGGGTTCAATATCCGTCAATGACAAAGGAAAGGCTAAACATTACATCACACAAGTCACAAATTACAACAAAAATCAGAATATAGATGAAGGTTGTTCATGGGGTTCGGAATATCTGTAAAATGCACCAGGTCACGACTCACCAATATTGTGCACCTATATATATATAAAGGCTAAACATTACATCACACAAGTCACAAATTACAACAAAAATCAGAATATAGATGAAGGTTGTTCATGGGGTTCGGAATATCCGTAAAATGCACCAGGTCACGACTCACCAATATTGTGCACTTATATATATATATATATAGGGGCACAATCTTGGTAATCACTGGTGCAACCCTCCAATCCACAGAGAGAAGGTTGGACCTAATAAGTGCAGAGTTAAATTTGAGTAGAGTCTGACCAGCTCAAAATTGAAAAAAAAAGGATACTATAAGCTTTTAAAAACAATGGTCAACCTGTTCAGGCACCTTCGTTATCGGAGCATTTACACAGTAAAAGTAGTTGCAACAGAAAAATAGACCGACTCAGAACAACTAGATAGACTGAATACCATAAAGAAACAACTTACCCAATTGATACTTGCACAAAAAAATCAATGGAATGTGGTGCTTATGAAGATAGAAGCTGCTAGGTAGGCAAAAGTACAATCACAGGATATGGAGCCACAGCCTGAAAGTGATCTACAGTAAGAAGAGAAGATGGAAATCTCCCGACTCAGATTACTGGTCTCGCTACTGTTAGAAAACTTAACTTTTCCTCTTCTTTTTCTATATTTTACATCTTAGTAGGGTTTGAACTTGAAGAGTTATAGTAGGGGTATCTAGTCTAGGTTCTTATTGTATATATGCGGAGATCAGATAATATTTATGGTAGATGCCAGATTCCAGACATAGAAAAGACAAAGATCTGCAGTTCTGCCTATTTTGTAAATCTGTTTAAACTTTTGACTCTTGAGCCTCAGACTTGATTAATAGAAATTTCTTCACCTTTCAAAAAAAAATCAGGCTACCTGACCCATCATTATGAAGTCCCTAATATAAGAATGAGCAAGTCGAATGTAAGTAATATGTCTTCACTCTTTAAATTAACTCCAAACACCATCCTTAAATGTCATCATTCAAATTCTCTCGTTGGACAAAACCAGGGTTAGAAATTTTGTATATCTCAGTTGTCTAGAGGCAAAGGGAAATTGACAATGGAAACACTATTTTAAGTTTTTAACAAAGCAGCATCATGCACTCAATTTCTTAATCTATAGTATGCATTGGCCACCTCAAATTTGAACATCTAATGTGACTTCAATGTTTTGATTGAATAAAAAGCCATGTATCTATGTATGGAATGCTGGAATTATTGGTGTAATCTGTACATGTGGCCACAGACCATTCATATGGATCCTTATGTACTTGTACTTGTGGCTAAGGCCATATTTTAATCCATTTATTGTCTACTAGGTTTGTGGTTAAGGCTGGTCTAGTCAACTTGATATGTAGGCTCAATAACCCTCTTGGGGTGTGTCTTTGTTATGTGGACCCATAACCCCTCTTGGAAAAATGCTTCACTTGAGTCGTGTATAAATACACAATTCAAGCTCTCATTTTTATCATGATTCATCTCATCTTGTGATCTTCTCAATCTACTATACAAAGTGTGATAAGCCTAAGAACACTTATATTTGGCATTTTAACTCTTGTAATTAGCATTTTCTCTTGGGTGCACTCATGCATTTCTGTTTTCAGCACACTTGTGCTTGGCTTTTGCACTCTCTCTCTAGTGCACTAGACCTATCTCTCTCTAGCACACTTGCGATGAGGCTATTTTAGAGGTTGGGTGAGATTTGGTTCCAACAATTCTCATTAACCCTTGTAAATCTCAACATGGTATCAAAACAGGTGTGAACTTTACTCTCTCAATTATTTTGTCTAATCCAAAAACTATTGGCTAGTGGCATCTTTGTTACAAAGAAGATTGAAGGGTTATGTGCATCATCACTTCTAGGGATTGTTTGGGGTTTCTAGAGATATAAACCCTCATCTAGGGTAATATTTAGCACTTTTCACCTTTCTTTAAGGCCAACGCCTCCATTCCAAGGGTTACCTAGGGTTTTGTACCATTTGGATCTATAAAGGCGAATTTTTTAAGTCTTCAATCCAGAAGAAGCCTTCATCCTACTATTTCTAAGCCTATGGATTCAATGTGGTTGTTTCCCCTATGAATGGGGCTAACTATGATTCTTGCATGGATCAGATCCCTGCCTTACTTTGAAGCAAAGGTCTATGGATGTACTTGGCATTGTCACTTCCTACTAAAGAGGATGATAGTGATGACCTTGTATGTTTTATGAAGGACGAAGCTCTTGGGTTGATCACTCTTTATGTCGAGCCTGATCTCATTCACCATACCAAGGATAACAAAAGTGCGAAGGAAATTTAGGATACCTACAAAACTCTCTTTGGAACGATGAATAGTACTCAAGTCAAACCACTTGAAACTAAACTCTCCGATCTCAAGATGGGTGGCTTCAACATAGTTAAGGAGTATATTGCAAGGTTCAAGACCCTATAGGATCACATTATTCAAGCAAGAGGAAAAGGCAAAATAGATCCAAGACTTTTAAGTATTGTTCTGAATAATCTTTCTCTAACATTCAAATCTTTTGCTCTTATATTCTGCAATATTCTTTTGTTTTTCAAGGATCTTGTAACTCCTACTCTTGAGGAGGTTTTTTCTAATCTCATTCAACATGAAGTTACTTCAAGAAATATGGGTAAATTAGTCCCATGAGATCAGACCCATCCAAAGACTGTCTCAAACCCTCTTAAATTTTATTCCGATTGGGATAAGGGGGAATATTCTAAATCCTCCAAGGAAAGAGTCATGTGGCTATTGTCATAAGGAGGGTCATCCCTTGAATTCTTACCTTGCACGTCTTTAGAAAATTGAAGAGCTTGTAAGATCTACAATAGGCATTGTTATCGCAGGATTTGTACTTGTGCAAAGCCCACCACAAGATCCCCAAATCTTGCGTAACTATGGAAGAAACTACCACTATCACCTAAGTAGGATCTTCCCTCGTTTTAGTGATGGAGGAGGTCCACCACAAGGGAGGCTTCCCTGGTGACCTCAAGGGATCGAATAGCAAGTTTGATAGCCAAGCCTACCACCCCCTATCTTGATTACCTGTTAGTTGGTCTAGGTCTAGGAAGGAAAGAGAGGTTGAAAGGTGAACAATTTGTAGCATATATATAACAATCAGCAAGCTAAAGCATACAACAATGACCTCTTTAGACACTAGACAAATCAAATTGCATTGGCTGGTGCAAATTACAGCAGTAAACAACTTTATAACAGCAATAAATGATTTGCAACAGCAACAAGAATTATTGCTCAGAAACACCACAATGGATCATGAAAAGTAAGCATTTAACCAATAGAATATTATTCAATTCTTGGAGGTGATTTCTGAATAAATTAGGCCACTTGTAAGTAGGTGTATACAGCAAATTAAGACAATTTTCAGTGGCTGTAGCAAACTTTTGTAACAGTAGCAATAAATATTGTGATTTTGCTAGAGTTAGGGTTAGTAGAGTTAGTAGGACACTTGAGAGATTTAGAAAAATGGTTTTAACAACTACTTTCACCACAAGATTTCTTCTAAATCAGTGTCGTTGTCATTCTAGGGCCTATGGAGTCTCAAATGCATCCAAACTTGAAGATTGATCAAGTTAAAACCAAGAGGTAGAGTCTAAACGCTAAGGTGGAAGCACGTTTGGGCCTTAGGCTTTAGACTTTAATGAAAAGGATACCTAGGATGCAAGCACATTTGGGCCCTAGATATCGTTTCTCCCTTCTTGTAGCTTCACTTAGGTCAAAGATCAATTGTCTAGGGCTAGAATCCTAAAGTGCTAGCACTTTAGGGATTTAGGCTTCCAATCCTAGCAAGGATGTTTCACCAACTTGGACAAATAAAACTTTGTGAGGGGAAGAAGCACTTATGTTCCCCTCTTAGGGTTTCAACAAAACAAGACTTCTTGCAACAAAATAGCAATTTCACCATTTACATCAACAAAATACCATAGAATTGTAGAAAATTACTTACTTTATCCAAGAAACCAAGAGCATAAAACCCTAATTGCAGAAATATCCATTCAAAATCAGGAAAAGCATCCACAATAGACGTTCTCCAAGCATAGCACATAAGATATGAGACCAAGAATGGATGAAATAGCGAAAAGCTAGAAGTGTTACCCCACAAATGGTGAGTGATGATGAGAAATGAAAAGGCTAGTGCTAGCCTTCTTATATGAGACTAGCCTAGCTAATTTGTCCACATAAAATAACATTCATTTGCTTCAAGTGGGCCTGACCCCTCATTTAACCTTTTACAAAATGCTAAAATGGAAAATACATCATAAAAAGGCCACACGTGTGAGACGTCAAGCCTTCCTAGGCAAGGAAGAGGCCTCCAAAGGCCACGTGGCACAAATCAAGAGTGAAGTGATGGAAAATGATGTCTCTCCTCTCCCAAGGTCATGCCAATCATCACTTGTACCCCAACTATCTATTAAACCCTAATGCCATGAAACCCTAAAAGATGACATCATAATCAATGGAGGGTGACATCAAGGGTCTGAGGTATTGCGTCCAGGCTGGAGGTAGATGCATCTCGTCTCTGCAAGGTGTCCGGCTGTCTACTGCTGCAACGTCCCCGATCCAATGAATAATAAGCCCTAGGGTACTCTGCCTAGCCTATGGGCTTCCACCCCATTTGTGTGCCATCATGATTGAATCTGCTCAAACCAAGCCCATCTGTCCATCGTCCAAGGTTCCAAGGATGTGAGATTTGATGTCTAAGGGTGGTGAGTCACTAGATGACACACTGCTCTGCATCACATGTGCCACAGTCCTGCAATAAAAGGCACAATGTCGTGGGTAGAAGTCCAGGACGTCCCTCAAAGAACCATGACAGGGCCATCCAAAACAAAACAAAGTATAAGACAAGGTTAGCCAAGGTTCACAAGAAACATTAGTCCTTAAAACATGTAAAGTAAGTTGTCACTTAAGATATAAGCCATGTAAACAATTCAACTCAATATCCCCTTCAAGCATCACACCAACCCAAGATCTCATGTGAGTTGGCAAGTTTAAGTATGCGAGGGCCTTCATCCAACCCTATTAGGTGTGCCAACCTAGATAAGAAATAAAAGACACAGGTAGAGGGATAGGCCTCGAGGGAAGCAGGAAATAAAAAAACACTTCAAGAGTAAGTGTGATAATGATACAAATTAGGGCTTAAATCATCGCTTATGGTGTCATTAAGTCCATTTCTATGAGCGCCTTTGTAGAGGGAGCACTTGCTTGCTTGAGGTACCCTTTCCTTGGTACTTTTTGCATTATGAACCCCTTAATTTTCCTTTTGATACTCAGTTATCATTTGCAATTCCCCTTTAAAAGGTTTGAAGCTTCATTCCTTCAATTTTTACTAGGCTATAGTCCTTTATAATTTGGTGCATTCATTCGCATCCGAACAGGGGCAATTACCATTAGAGGGGGTAGAGCTCAAGTCGACCTGAGGCTTTTATGGTGGCCTTTATCATTATAGCATAGCATAGATATTTGGAGCAGCTGCATCAACCTCTGGGCCTTCAGCCCCTTCTTCTCATGAGAGAATGGACCATGACCCATTACCGAAGTTCAGTACACTATGACAAGATCCAGGATGGAAAGTGTTAAGTATGGTGGGGAACGAAACATTACCCTTGTGAGGGCTCCCTAGTAGTACCCCTTTTCCTTGGGTGGTGACAACATGAGACTAGGGCATAGAAGCTGACCACCAAGGTGAAACAAGGCAAGTGACACAATTTCCCAAGCCAGTGATCCATTATCCAACTTCAGCCAAATATCCTCATCCACATGCCCAACAAATTAAGCACAACACTTCGCATGAAAGAAGGACTAACATACCTCATGGTGACATTGGCTTACCATCTCCCATACACTAGGTTGCTTGGATGTGATGAGCCTTGGTTGTCATGAGGGGGGATGTTGGGCTGCCATCTCTGGAAATGTTGATCATGATCATGATCATGGTCGAGATCATTGCCTCCATTGCGGGCCACGAGACATGATCACCTCTAGTTACCCATAGGCATGGGGGGTAACAAGCACCAAAGCCCTAATTGATGAGAATGTTGGATCTTCTCATAGTGCACATTTTGCAATACACTTTGCACTTTAGTCCTCTTCTTCACACCAAGAATGAATGGTTAATTCAGGAGCTACTCAACATATGACCAAGAATGAACACCTTCTCTCTGATTATAGAAGTGGAGAGAAAGTGGTTATTGTCGAGAATTTGAATCTCTTGTGGAATTTGGAATTTGGCCAGATTGGTGGGTTGTAAAGGACATGAAGGATGGTTTCATGGTGGTTTCCTTCGAATACAAATTTGGTCATATGGACAAGTTGGGGAACAGATCTTCCTCAAAGAGAAAAGGGTAGACAATGTCAATGACACCAGCATGTTATGGCATTAGTGTATCAATCCATCAATTGTGGATCTTCGTGACATATGAGTTGACTACATATGGATGGTGATCTTCCACAGATTGAACCACCCAATGATGTATGTCAAGGGTGTGTAATGGGGAAACATCATCAACAGTCCTTTCCTAAGGACAAAGCAAGGCAAGCTTCTAAACCTCTTACACTAATTCATAGTGATATTTGTGGGTCTATGGCTACATCTTCTATTAGGGGAGCTAAGTACTTCCTCACCTTCATGATGAATTTTCTTACTTTCTTGAGTATACACCATTAAATCTAAGGATGAAGTGTTTTCGGGAATTCAAATCCCTTGTCGAAAATCAAAGCAATGAGAAGATCAAGAATCTTATCACTAATGGAAAAAGTGAATATATTAAAAATGCTTTTTAGTGGTTTCTCATATTTCATGGTATATCTTGGCAAAAAAACCATTTTTTACAATGGAATGTAGTGGAATGGAAAAATAGGGCTATCATGGAGATAGCTTGTTGCATGTATCAATCCAAGAAAATGAAGCTTTCATTATGGGGAGAGGCAGTTGTTTGCACAATCCATATCATCAATAGAAAACCTACTTGTGTTGCCACAAGTATGACTCCTTATGAGAAATGGTATGGCAACAAAACTTGTATTTTGCATTTCAGAATCTTTGGATCTAGAGTGCATGGGCCCATGCTCCTAATGAAAAGAGAAACACATCAACATCTCTAGCCTCCTACTAAACTATGGTTGGATACAATGAAACTTTTCATGGATATCGCCTTTATGATCCCACAATTCAAGATAGTTGAATATAAAGAGGCTATTTTTTATGTGGTTCCCACTCACACTTTTGCCAAGATATTGCCCATAACTTATTTTAGTAGATTCTTCAAATGGATCTCAGTGGGCTTCCATGGATCATGCTTCTTCTCACCACCATGTAGGTCCTCTTCTATATTTAAAACTAGCCATGTTTTAGTGGACCCTTCTCCTTCATAGTATGATGTTGGTCTTCTCTCTACTTCTATGGGTACTCTCTCAAGTAATCCTATAGTATCTAGGTATACTATGATTGATGAGAACCTTATTGATGACTCATCTAGTCTTCCTATTGCAAATGCCTCTTCACTTCTTCAAGATACTATTGTGAGTGACTCCTTCGATCCTCATGTTGTAGATGAAAATTCTCTTGTCAGTGGTTTGGTGCTCATGTTGCAGATGACTTCTCACCTATTTCGAATGCTCTTGACAATTCAACTCCAGTATTCAGTGATGAAGAGGTAGACATCGTGCATGATTCCCTAACACCTATTACTCTTCTTTTTGATAGGTCAAGGCCAATACCTATGTGGGCTATCTCCACTCTTGTTGATGTAGTAGAGTTTCTTAGAGGTCCATCCATGTGCTATCATGAGGAATATCCTCCACCGTAAGCCCTTGTTGCTTAGATTGCTCATTGTTTTTATAAATATTCTAATGCTGCTAAGTTTCTTATTGGCTTATTTGAGAACTATCAAGAGGAAACTTCTCTACCACAGTTGATTACTCAATTTTATGTTGTCCCTGCAGAACTGCAACATCTCCCACCTAAATCTCTCTGGAGCTCAGTGTTAGTTGTTGATGATCTTGATGGATTTATGAAAGAGTGATGTGGACTTCAAGGGGGATGATCTAACCCTTGCTCAACATTAAGGGGGGAAGCAAATTATGTAATCTTGTATTGTACTGACTTCTCTTTATGGTACTTTGTTCACCTCAAGGGGAGGTATTATGATTATTGGTGTAACATGTACATGTAACCAATGCTGTATATGTCGTGTCGGGGAAAGTGTCGGCGAGGGTCCGAAAGAGATCTTCTCGGTGACATCGGCGGAAAATGTCGGAATATGTCGGCAAGACCTCAAAAAAATACAAAAACAATCATTTTTTTCAATTTTTTAAATTTTTTTAAACTTGTAAAGCAACAACAACATCAAATAAACACTTTTCTACATCAATATGAAAATACAACCAATAAATAAGATGCATAAGATGTCAAGTGGTCACATATCGTTACTAAACTGAAAATTCTGAAACATGTTCCTGATAGGATGATAGTAGATACAAAATCACATCAACTGATCAAAATAAATGTATCTCATGAGATGAATCATCATGAGGCATCTAGATACTAAATAGTACATGGTAAAATGAAAATGATAGATCATAGGAATCCAAATCATTGATTCCCTCTATGTCGTGGTGTTGTTGCTGCTCTAGCCCTTTTACGGGTAAAGGGCACCAATTTTCCTCTGGAAGCAGTGGGTGGTCGTGGAGGTACTCTAGATGAGGTTGGAGTGGAAGATCCAACTGCTCCAGATGCTCCCTCTGAGGTGGTAAGTGATGGGGACGAGGTGGAAGGAAAAGTGTGTTGCCTCCTCCCAGTCCCAACAGACCCAAGTCCAACTCTAGGTATGGCTCTCTGTGGAGGTGGTGGTGGCATTGGATCCATTGGAAGTCCAATATCCTCCTCAACCTCTGTATCCACTGGAAGTGGAACCTCCTCCTCCTCCTCCTCTGTTGCCCCCTCCTCCATCAAATTATCTGCATGCTCCTCCAACCACTCAGGGGCCTCCTCCATGTCAGGCTCCTGAATCTCCACCCTCCACTGACTGGTGGTGTCAATGTTATCCAATGAAATGGCTTCTATGTCAGGTTCTTTGTCAAGTTGCTTCACCCACAACCTTAGATTGTAGTAGACATATACCAAGTCATTAAGGCGCTGGGTACTTAACCTGTATGAACATTGAAAGCTATAGTTAGTGATGGTAAATAAATAGTAAATACTAAATTGTAAAAATTAAAATTAAAAAAAGAATAAAGTTTAAACAATTTAAATTTTGATTGTTGCATTTTTTAACATTTCTAACCTGTTGCGCTTCTTGGAGTGTATCTTTTCAAAGACACTCCAATTGCGCTCACAACCTGAAGAACTGCAAGTTTGACTAAGCACTCGAACGACAAGTTTCTGCAGCTCTGGGAGCTTTCCACCATAGTGCTTCCACCAGACATCTACAATGAATAAAATGAAAGGAAGACAACGAATTATATTACAGATTTCCATCAAGCAATAAATGTCATATATAATATATAGAAAGGAATAAACAAAATTTGAAATTGAAGCTTACCTAGCATCCTTGTGGTCCTATCTTGGACAGCCATATCATAGCCCAACATCCCGGATGCCATCCTATATATCTCATTCTGTCTAGAAATCTCTGAGCGTTCAGCTGGAGTCAGCACCATCCTCTGAACACACTGGAGGAAACCATCACTGACCTCACCATCAAAATTAAATCTACAAGCATAAGCGAATGCAGGGTTGAGGTAGAGCCCTACTGCATGAATGGGACAATGGAGAGTGTTATTCCATCACTCATCAATCACACCCCATATCTGAGCTCTCTTGGTGAGTCCTTCTTCCCCCTTGTTCTCATAGTATCGGTAGATAGTTTCCTTGGCCCTATCCATGGCCTCATACAAGTAGCCCATTGCAGGCTTCTCACCATCAACCAATCGAAGAACCTTTACCAAAGGTTCACTAATGGTACATACCTCCCCTACTCCACTCCAGAATATCAGGTCATGTCCCACAAGTTGGGCTATGGCTTGCCCATCTTGTTTGGTGCTATAGACACAAGCAACCCACTCATCAGAAAGAAACATTCTTTGTAAGTCCAACATACTTTTGAGGAGCGACTGAAGAGAAATGAAGGTGGTGGCAAAACGTGTGATTGCGGGACGCACCAACTCTTTGTTCCTTGTGAATTGTCTCATGAGTGAAAGAACATATGTGTGATTATATATATATTTTGTCACACTCCGAGATGAATCAATGACTTCCTTGATCCAAGGAAGTTTTCCCATGTCCTCTAGCATCAAATCAATGCAATGGGCGGCACAAGGACTCCAGTACAAGGATAGATACCTCTGCATAAGCATCCTCCCAGCAGCAACATAATTAGCAGCATTGTCTGTGATGACCTGGACAACATACTGTGGGCCTATCTCTCGGATAAAGCCATCCAACAACTCACATAATAATTGTGCATCTTTTGTATATGCACTTGCATCAACACTTTTGATAAACATTGTCCCCTTGGGACAACTAACCAAGAAGTTTAGAATTGATCTGCCCTTCCCATCAGTCCACCCATCCGACATCACGGTGCATCCGGTGGTCTTCCATGTTTCCCTGAGCTGAGCTAATCTTTCTGTGCAGTCAGCCTTTTCCCCTTGAAGGAGACGCCCTCTCAAATCCTGATAGGAAGGGCCCCTATACCCCGGGCCAACAATTGCAGCAACTTCAAACATGGGATGGTAGAAGGGGTTATTGGCAATGTTAAAAGGTATATCACTCCAAAGAAAACATTTGGCCACAAGCTTGTCGACCTCCTCCGTCTCTTTTATTTTAATCAATGACCGAATAGAAGGTTGCCCCCCAGGTGTTGACCTCATCACAAAATAAGATGAGGTTGATGAGGGTGCTGCAGAAGTTGAGGGCCCTGTGACTGAGGAGTGGGATTGTGGTACTACTGGTCCCCCCTCAGAGGCACTTGTTCCACTATATCTATTTGCAATGGAATGTGCAAGTTCTTTTTTGCGAGCCTCGGTCGCATCCCTCTTATTAGCCATGTCAATGAGTGATTGGTTTGCAATATGCACAATTTCTGGGGTACTTTTTGGACAAGGATCCACATCAAACCCAGGGATTTTGGCAAGGTGGTATTTCAAGCGGCTAATTCCGGCAAAAATCTTTTTGCCGCAAAGATTGCATGTCAATACTTGTCTATTGGGAAGTTGCACTGGTTCACCATACACCTACATTGGATCCAATGCCTTCGGCATTTTCTTTAGATGAAAATATTAAACCTATGGCACAAAAAAAAAACAAAATAAACACACCATAATGCAAAGGTTAAATAATTATTAATAAGAGATAGATGAATTAGAATGATTGAATCTTCCATTCAAAAACAATAAGAAGAGGCACATTGCACAATGCAAACCCTAGCCTAACTCTAAAAATTAAAAAAAGAAAGTTCAAATCTTCAAACAAATGAAAAAAAAAACGTTTTTGATCATACCTGGAAATCTTGATCTCTTCACTGGCGCTAATGGAAGCAAGATCCTTGGCTTTTTCCTCCTTGGATAGATGCACAATGGTTTCCCTCACACCTCTCTAGCTCTCTCACACTTCACAAATGAAATAATAAAGAAAAAAAGCCACCCGCGGCCTTTAAAACCCCTCACGCACTTAAATTTTGCCAAAAAAAAGGAGCAGGCCGACACATTCCATCGACTTGTGAGATATTGGTAAAGTGTCGCGGGCTAATGAATGTGTCGCGACACATTCAATGTTTCGGAAATGTCGCGACATTTTCAAATGAAAATTTCGGCAAGGGGAAAATTTCGGCGACACTTCCGATATTTACGTTATATCGCCGACATATTCAACAGTGCATGTAACCACAACCCATTCATATGTATCACTATGTACTTATAATTATTAATTATGGCTAATGCCATATCTTATTTCATTTATTGCATATTGGGTTTGTGGTTAAGGCTGACCTAGTCAAACTTGATATGTAGGCTCAATAACCCTCTCGAGATGTGTGCCCTTGTTATTGTTGATGATTGCAGCTTCATGGGACATTCTCCAGGTCGTTCTCCTCTGGACTGAGTTGAGACGATATGTGAGAAATCCCATGTGATGGGTGTGTCATACTCTTGATTAAGTTGAGATGACATGTGTAGTCTCTTGTAGTGCTCCTCTGGACTGAGTTGAGATGACTTGAGATGGTCTCCTCTCGGACTCCTATGGACTTAGTTGAGTCGACTTGAGATGGCTCTCTAGATGGTACTCCTATGGACTTAGTTGAATTGATCTGTTGAGAGTGACGTCCCTATGGCTGAGCACAGGTGGATGTGTCCCTAGTGGCTGAGCACTAGAGGATGTGAGAGATCCTTGCTATATTGTCTAAGAGTAAGATTTATTGTGTAACCCTATTTTTGTATTGTGAAGGGTACAAGTCGGCCCCACCATGTAAAGATAATTAATATTGTGTAAAGATTAATTATATTTCTGAGTTGTACAAGTGGGCCCTATTGTGCCAATAGACACATCTGTTGATGAGTTAGGTCATGTATAAATAAGAGAGATACATCCCCATTGTGGATCATATCTCAATCTTGCAACGCATACTTGGAGAGCTGTAATTTAGTGCACACTTCTCTCCTACGCCATCTTTCTTGGTCATAGAGCACCCTCCTGTGTGCACTAGGCTTTGTGGTGAAAGGGTGATCTTCTCTTGACTCTATAGCAAAGGATTGTTGGATTTTTCCCTTGGTTGAGAAGGGTTTTCCCAGGATAACTTCTTTTGTTCTTGTGCATGGTTATTCTTCTTGTGATCTTGGTTACTACAACTATTGTATATTGTATTGTTGCATTGTTTATGGTTCAAGTTCATGCTAAATTGAAAAGAAACTACATGTGCTTGAGCTAAGCATTAAAATTCAACATGGTATCAAAGCAATGCTCCTGAAGAGCCATTGCACAAGCTATTCAGAGCTAGCCGTCACCTTCTTGCTGCAACTGCAAAAACGACCCCTTCCATTTTCCTTGTCAAGCTAGTTTTAGCACTTTCCCCTTGAACGTTGGGCCTAATTTTTGCACAGGAAGGTACGACCTAGACCAGTGCACCTCCTGCAACTCTCAGATCAAAAATTGAAGGAGTTTTGATTTTCGGCCCTACGGTTTCTGCAGAATTTCGGTTTTAGGGTTTTTGCAGCTTGTTGAGGTTCCTTTGACTCTCTAGGGTTTATTGTTGGCAATCACGAGTCCAACAAACCCCCAAAGAGCTCTTGAAAAACGTTAGGGTTTCTAGCCTAGCTGTTAGGGTATGTGAAGAAACTGCAAGCCATGAGGAACAAAACTTTGGTGGAAGATAGGTTTGATAGAACAATCAACTTCGGCTCCTGGAAGTCAAGATTACACATCACTCTGGAAGAGGATGACCTATTGAGATTGATAGAAAAGACTCTACCAGCAATAACAACCGATGAAGAGAAGGTTGAATGGAAGGCAAACGATGTCAAAGCAAGGAAGATAATCATCTATTCGGTAAGAGATCATCTACTAACTCGCATCTCTACCTTGAAGACAACTTATGAAATGTATGATGCACTAAAGACAATGTTTGAGAGTAACAACACAAACAAAGCTCTTACATTGTGTTGTCGTCCTTATACACACTTGCAAACGTGAGCTAAGTCTGGCTCACTTAGTGTGTCCTTGGACGCACAATGCCTAGGTTCATAGCCCACGTTGTCACTTTGACTGGCACCTCTTCTGTCTAGGTTCACTCCTAGGGAAGCCAAGGGGGGTAGTTCCTAGTTTCTAGATTAGTTTTAGAGTTAAGTTCTAGGAGTTAGTTTTAATTTGTTAAGGCTTGGGGGGATTCTAATCCTAAGATGCACAAGCAACAATGCAAGATGCAAGGGTTAATATGTTAAGCAAGACCTTTTCCTAGGGCAACTAAGACTAGTGCCTAATATTGGGCAAGGGGTCAACTAGATGTTAGGGTGATTCGTTACAAGTATGATTACAGGTTATACAAAAGAATAGTTGAATAAAAAATTAAGTACAAGATTTACAATTAAAGAATACTAGAATACAACAAACAAGCTAACCACTTTAGTTATTTTGTGTGCAAGATACAAGGAGATCAAAGCATCACCTTACATTTATGAGATCATCATCAATACATCACAATACGTCAATAAAAAAGATTTATGAGTTTTAAGCACAAGTATTATGAAGATGAAGAACACCCACTCTTAGTTATTAAACCCACGAAAGTATTTAGAGATTTTAGTCCAAGGTTTAATTGTTTAATAAGTTAAGGGTTCCTTAAGGTTGAAAGATTTTAGTTACCCTTACAAATTATTTCACCAAAGTCTCCTCCTCCTATTGCCAAATGATTGCTAGATGCTCAAGAAGTATGGCAACAAGGCCTACCCTAGCTTCACAGGTCAGCCCGAAAGATTGAGTTCTCACAGAAAGGATGCTCTGCGCCACGAGACCGTCCCCGACCTAATCACCTTTTGTTGCCCCTCAATCCCCGTTTTAGATGGTGAAGATGGTGGTTTAAGGTACCCTAAAGAGTCTATTAAGTTAAGATATGAATTAGGTAGACTTTTAGGAGTGTTTTAAGGATTTTATGACACTTTTAAGATATGATTTAGTGACTTGGCCAAAACTTACTTCAGCCTAAAATGTGTTGATTAAGTTAATGAGATTAAGAGCATTAACACATATATGCTATGTGAGAGCAAGTCACTTGATTGCACAATTAGATAGCTTGCAAAGTAAAGAAAACAACTACAAGGGCAAGAACAACTTGCCAACAAGATGAAAAGAGAAACACACTTATCTTATGATTGAGAGTGTTGCCGTCCTAATGCACACTTGCTAACGTGAGCTAAGTCCAACTCACTTAGTGTGCCCTCAGAGACACAATGTCTAAGTTC
>CBVK0101774814.1:0-13855 GCA_900067695.1 Picea abies | reverse complement strand
ATATATATATATATATATATATATATATATATATATATATATAAACGTTACTATTTTGAACATTACCATTTTGTATGAAGATTTCAACAAATGATCCTATTTTTATAGGAAATCATATATTATTAAAAAGGTCTTTACTATTAATTATAATAATAAATTTGATTTAATTTAATTTAATTTAATTTAATATATAAATTTATATAATTTAATATATTAAAATATTAATATTTTTTGAGTTAATTTTTATGATTGAAAAAAAAAATAGTAACTAATAATTATCTTATCATTATATAAAATTTTAAATAAAGGTATTCATCAAGTTTTATAAAGACTAAGAGGTTGACTCAAGTAGTTGATGATGGATTTAATAGAGAAACCATGTATATGAATAAGAATATTTAGTTTTCCATGAAATACATATCTACATAGAAAGTATATCAAACAATTATCAAAATAGTAACTAACCATTATCTTATCATTATATCAAATTTTAAATAAAGGTATTCATCAAATTTTATAAAGACTAAAGGGTTGAATCAAGTAGTTGATGATGGATTTAATAAAAAATCCATGCATATGAATAAGAATATTTAGTTTTCCATGAAATACATATATACATACAAAGTTTCATTTGTGTGACTATGTAGTATATGAAAGAAAACATGTAAAAGAAAATCAAATATATTAAGGAGAAGTTCAAATTGGTTAAACCTAATTGCCAGTGCAATCACATAATCCTCTAAATAAATGTTACAACACTTTTATCAGTGCATTTTACTTCCTTTTCAATTTCTAACTCTCTATGGGGTGAAAATAAGACACAATATGATACCTACTTAAAATAAGATATTGTGATGATATGTTTCATAATCATTTTCATAAAAATAAACTCAAAGCTTATATAATTTCCAATTCGTTGATCTATTAGAAAATAGGATGATAAATTTAAATGAAAAACAACATTGTGATATGTAATTTTAGTGGTGAATGTCCATGGGTTTAAAATACATCAATGAATCATCTTAATAAGTGTATTTAGCTACAATATTTTTAGACATTTCCATCATATTTCATCTACTTTGAAAAGACTTTGTAAACCGAACATTTCTATGCTAAGATGCATCATTTGTTTTATGAAACAATATTACATCTAATGATATAAGGTATCCCTACTCTAAACAAATCACACACCATCTCCTTTTTCGAAATATATTTCCTTAATCTTAATATTGCATTTCTGTTGGTGGCTCTCATAAGAGGCTAATTGAGTGTATTGTGGTAGGAAGATATTAACTATACAATTGACTACTCTAAGCAATGCTTGGACATGTCAAAAGAGAAAAAAATTTAAACCCCCATTCATGACAAGGAATACATGATGCGCTTCATATCAATAGGTCTAGTTAATCTCAAGCATTGTTCTTCAACCAATTATATAAATCTTTAGTGAAAAAATGGTATGATCAATTTCCACACTAACATTTCAAGATTTGGTTTCTCCTATTGGTTAAGTATATATTACAACTCAAACTAAGTAGCTTCTACTTAACAAATCACAAAGAAGCAAGGAAACAACGTGAACTAACAATAGGTAAACTAAGCCAATCAAAAGTCCATTGCAAAATTGTGTTCATGAAGAGATGCTCAAAGTGTTATCATTAAAGGGAAATCATTGAATCGCCATTCAAATGGAGCTCAAACAATTAGATAGAAAAAATTGAGAGAAATAGATAAATCATAGGTAGATAACTCACAATACTAACGACAGTCACCTCATAAAGTTAATCTATATAAAATAAGTAGGAATAATATTGATGAAATAAAAGTAAAAAAAAAGAGGTCAATCTCTCAATATCTATAACTCCTTAGGTTATATATATATATATATATATATATATATATAATTTTATATGTTGGATATATGGAATAAAACTTTAAAAACCAAACTAATGTTGTTATAAAGAAGTTCAAATTAATAAATAAATATAAATTATCAATGTCAAAGTTCAACATAATTTGAGAAAAGTTTCTTTATTATGGAGAGTAATTAAGAGCCATTTTCTAAAACCTTGAAATGGTATACTAGACAATGAAAATCTTATCAATTTAAAATAAAATCAATGGGGTTCTAGGAAAACAAAATTTTCAATGAAAGTGATTAGTTATGAATTCAAGAAAACATTGATGATGAATTTCTCAATCATTGAAGATTTCATTTTTTGGTCTTAAGGCTTTGGGGATGAATGAACGGTGGTAAAGGTTTATTCGGATGTGGTGGGATTTCATTATTTATATGAAGAAAAAGAATAAAGGTATGCAAAATCATTTACACTTGAAAAGACAAACACTACTCTAATAAAGATGGATAAAGAAAAGAGTAAGGATAAATGACTAATAAATATATTTATGTGAAGGTTTTATGAGTTCACATAAGATTTTTTTGTTAGATTAAACTTGTTATAAAAATATAAAGAAACTATTAGAAAACAACCATCCGAAAATTACATAAACAATATTATAATTAAATTATACTTAAAATTAAGAATACTAAGCTTATTTCCAAACAATATATCATTATTTAAAAAAAAAAATCATATAATATTAGTGAAGAGATACCATACAAATTAAGTATAATGTTTTTGAAGATAATCAATTTAGACTTTATAAAAAAGTGTTTAACTCTAAATAATGTTAAAGTTGTGTAAAAATCGTTATAATGAAGTAAATATTTTCATCTAAATTAATTTTTATAGGGTTTAAGACAATGTTATAGTTTACAACATGTAAAATGGACCAAATATCTTCATCAAAGTTTACTTTTTGATTTTATAAATTAAAGTTTAACTTTGTAAATTAAAGTTGTGCAAAAATACTTATAATAAAGCAAACATCTTCATCTCAATTAACTTTTACAGGGTTTAAGACAATGTTATAGTTTAACCCATGTAAAATGGACCATATATCTTCATCAAAATTGACTTTTTTACTTTGTGAATTAGTGACATGATATATAAAAACCTTTATCCTAACCATACTTGAGTAGCATTTTCTGGTATTTATTTTTAAAACTTCAACATATATCTTCATAACCAAAACCATACTTAACTATCATTTCCTAATATTTATTAAAAAAAATTCAACATTTATCTTCATAACCAACTATAAGTATGAAAACGTGTAAATCAAGGTCATTTGTTATCTTTATCGCTTTAACTTAAAAGCGACATAAGCTTTAAAGTGAGATAAGGTTTAGGTTATCTACTCTTCCACATTGTGCCAGAGCCTTGGGTTACCTTAACTTTTGCTTGTTATACCATGGCCTTATTAAAAATATTTGCTTCTTAATATGGGAGCACTTTATAGATGATTCTTTCTTTATAATAATATATATATATATATATATATATATATATATATATATATATAATTTTTTAGAAAACATTATACATTGCTTCTAAATCTCGAAATACTTCCCGTTCCCAAATCCAATGAGATAAAACATAATAATACATTTAAAAACCCTTTTAACGAATCTAGTAGGTCGGAACATAAACATACACTGAAACCTTTTTAAGGAAGCTTGGCTGACTTTCTAAGCACGTATGACATTGGATGTAATTGGCTCAATTTTTTAAATTTTCCGAAGTTTGTTTTCTTTCAAAATTTATTCCAAGAAACTTTGAGATACATTGTCATCTAGCAAGTTGGAAATGATACTGAAATGGGTTGACAAACCTTATATAAGCATTTAAAAATTAGAAATCATTTATGTGTTATTATTATATATTATTTTATAATTTTTTTTCAAAATTAAAAACTAATAAACATATTATAAAAAAGTGTTACAATCATATATTCTTCACAAAAATACATGAATCAACTCAAATCAATCCTTCTGGTCCATGAGGTGATAAACTTGATTAACCATAATGTGTTTATTAATTTTTGTTACTCATTGTTCCTGTGATATGGATAGAAAGCTGCCTATTAACTTGCAGTGTCATTATTTCATGGATGAGTTTGAACTTAAATTCAAGTAATCTTGTTAGTTGGGCATGGTTATCTATTACAAGTATCAAATCTGGTTAGTTGTGCATAGTTATCCATTACAAGTATCAAATCTTGTTAGTTGTGCATAGTTATTCACTATAAATAGTATTTGGATGAATTTTATTAAACATGTCTTAACATAATCCAAATCAAGAACTTTAGAGTGAGCAAAATGTTAAGTTTTTCTTTTATGGTAGAAGATATTACAACATCATCATCCAACTATATAGAATTGAACTTAAATTCAGGGCATTATCACTGAATCATGGATAGGTTTGAACTTAAATTCAAGTGCAATTGAAGATGAAAACAAGTTAGATTGTTTAAAGCAATCAAATCTCATTTCAATGTGTAAAATAATATTTATATTTTAGATATTTTTATTTTATTTGATTATCCCAAAACATGTAATGGAAAAATAATCTTATTAATTGAGCATGGTTATCCACTATAAGTATCTCATCTTGTTAGTTGGGCATGGTTATCCACTACAAGTATCATTTAGATGAATCTTATTAAGCATTAAACATGTCTTAACATAATCCAAAAAACTTTTAACATAATCCAAAGAACTTGAGAGTGAGCAAAATGTTAAGTGTTTCTTTCATGGTAGAAGATATTACAACATCGTCATCCAACTATAGAAAAAGTTGAACCATTACCTCCTTATCATTCTCACCAATCACACATGAACAATCTATTGTGTAACATGAAACTATATTGTCATCCTTTTAGGCCAACACTTGATAGTCCCTGAAGCTCATGTCCAATCCATAACATTGCCAAATAACACTATTGTCTAACAAAACATGTTATGCAACACTTTATTAAACATGTTCTGCAGCACTTTATTCCTCCTCCATTCTTACTCAACAAAAGATGCTTGGTCTTCCTATTTACCCCAATCAACAAGGTACCCCTTGCGAAGGGTAACCCAAACAATCAACAAGGTACCCCTTGCGAAGGGTAACCCAAACAAGGTACTTCCGACTGGGTGCCTTAGCGGAAACGAAAACCCAAATTGAGAAAGGGTAACCCAAACAAGCTCGTTTTGGACCGAATCAGAGAATTTATTCCAGGAAGAAATTATACAAAAGAAAACAAGCTTGGAAAACCAAAGAAAGTCTATTACAATAGACCTGTACATTGATTTTCTTCTCCTCATTAAAACGGAACAACCCTGTACATTGATTTTCTTCTCCTCATTAAAACGGAACAATGATGATCATGACCGAATTTATCCCCCAAATCAGGTCTGACTTGCCCTGAAAGGAATAAAACGCTTTACATTTCTGAGTATAATCTCTGCATATAAAACTGTGAGTAATATAATTTGTAGACAAAATTATGGATTTGCTGAGTTCCCCCAGAGGAGCAACCAAGTGACCGTGGGACAGAGGCGAAGAAGACTGCTTGTGTTAATATGGGAGACGGGGATCCTGCGCCCAAGCGTAGACGTCATGAGGCAGTTGACCGTTGGAGAGCAGATTTGGGGGAACATTGAAGAGGGGCATACTGGACGGATCGGGCATCTGCTGCTGCTGCGCCGCCGCCGCTGCCAGAGTAGGGGACTGGGAGAGTCCTTCGGGAGGGCTGAGCTGCAAAGACATGGGCTGCTCGTCGTTGTCTAGGGGCAGTCGTTCGATAGGAGCGTTAGAAAATGTGGCAGCGATGACCACGATAGGGCCGGAGGCCATCAGGGCGCCCACGACGCTCCCTCCCACCACTTGTCCCTGTCCGCCCGCGAGATAAATGGTGAGGCCAGTAGCCCCAGAGGGCTCAAGAGTGGGCAGGAACGCCCCCGAGAGGGATAATATTTCGAGGCGTCCGTCCAGGGACACGATCGTGCTAGCCGTGCCCGGTTGCCGCAGGGTAACGTTGTTCACCATCCCACTCCCGCTAAGAATGCAGATTGCTCTCTGCCGCCTGCGTGCGAACGTTGCCAAACTCTCCGCTACGTCGCACCCGTTGGAAATCTCCAGTACGTGAGCTCTGAGGCCGTTGGCGCTCTCCTGCTGGATAATCATGGGGGGTTTCGTCTTGTTCTTGGAACCCGGCGGCCTGCCGCGAGGCCTCCGGCTCATCTGCAGCCCCACCTCATTGCCGCCGGCGTCGCTGTTGTCGTCGTTGTTGCTGTCCCGCTTTCGTTTCTTCGATTCGCTGCTCTCGCTGTTCTCGTCTTCAGAAATATGCAATTCCCTGGTTTGCAGCCAGTGGGCGTGGCCATTCCGGGGACTGGGAGCATGCCCAGGCCCCGGGCCTGAGCCGCCGCCATGATCGACTCCCGCCACCGCCAAATTCCGCGCCCACCACCGGGTTGCCAGGACTGCGGCCTTGGATTCACTACAGCTAAATCTCTAAAAAATTCGCTGAATTAACAAATAATTTCAAACTACCTGCTTTCAATCATGCGTCGCTAGCGCTACCTCTGGCTCTGATCAATCAAGTCAACCAATCGACCATGGATTTGATTCTCACGGAGAATGAAGCTGGACCAAACGACCTCCGCCCTCGCGTCTAATTTTTGTCAGAAACAGAAAAGAAGAACAGTAAGAACGAGAAAACACACACAGAAAAGAAGAGCAGCAAGAACGAGAAATCAACCGAAGTAAAATGAAAGGAAGGGAGAAAATCGGTGTTGCAAAACCTGTATTTATTTATGAGATTGGGTTGGGATTAGGGCTAAAGTGTGGGGACATCGTCGGCAACAGCGAATCGTCGCTCTTAGCTCTTCTCTCTCTACTCTCATCGTTGATTTAACCATCTCCAACACTACTCACAACTTCTTTCTAACTCTAAATCACTCGAAATTTAAAAAGCCTTAATATTTTTTAATATATTTAGTTCATTTCTATCACGACTTCTCTTCATTTCATTTTTATCATGCCACCCGTCCCCTCAATTATCCTGCTATCGATCATATGCCATGACATACGGATGATAAAGCAATGATGGAAATTGATTTCCCAATGTTTAATTTTCACTGGACGAATTTTATAATAAATTTTTATTATTTTAAATTTTGTAAATTTTGAAGAATAGTTTTTCCTATGTTTATTATTTGGAATGTGATTGGAAGGAAAGATCTAGAACAGTTTAGCTAAAATGCTGCTTTCTAAGAAACTCTCCTGATTTAAAAAAATTGATATTTAAATTAATATAAGAATTGCTTTATAGAGATTGAAAAAGAGATGTTTTATTTAAACATAAATAAAAACATTATATTTATATTTTTATGATGCAAATATAAGTATTTGGACAATAATTAAAATTATATTCTTCATATGCTTTTTGAGTTTCAACTTCTACTGTAGAGTTAAGTGATATTACTAATCATCTAGATCCATCTCAAATAATTAAAAAAAAATCACATTTCAAAGTATTTGATCTCTTTTATCACTTAATAAAATTGTGGTTGACATATATTTATTTTAACACAAAAATGAAATAAAATAAGTTTGCCACAACCCACTCCTCTATCATGATTACTTAGTTCTCTTATATCACCTACTCCTTTACCATGATTTGTTAATTCTCTTAGGTGAAATAGCCTCCACTAGAGGACTTCTAGGTCATTGTAACACAAATGACTAAGGTGATTCTAAAACTATTGTTACTCTTTATATAATTTTTCATTTATTAAAAAAAATGAATGGATTGCTTGTCACCTATTCCTCTACCCTAATTTGTAAGTTCTTTTAAGTCAAAGTGCCTTTTCACATGTGGATTTCATGGTAAGTGAAACATGAATGATTTATAGGACAATGGGCAAGAGTGATATGAATGATTTTTTATCCCTTTCACCACTTAATAAACTTGTTGTTAACATAGATTTATTTTAAAAAATAAATAAAATAAAATAAGTTTGCCACAACCCACTCCTTTATCATGATTACTTAGTTCTCTTAGATCACCTACTCCTCTACCATGATTTGTTAACTCTCTTAGGTGAAATGGCCTCAACTAGTGGGCTTCTAGATCATTAACATGATATATCTTTTAAGCCAAAGTGGATTTGACACATGTGGATTTCATGGTCAATACAACATGAATGATTTCTAGGTCAATGGGCAAGGATGATATGAGTGATTTCTAAGACCATAGTTGTGACTTTTTAAGTGGGTTTTTGTTTATGTGTACTTACATAAAAACAACTTTGGACAACTTTATTAATAAAATATTTGGCATATTCATAGATATGTCCTTAAATAAACCATTAAGATAGTAGAAACTCTATTAATGAAGACTGCAAACTATTGATTTACTATTTCTTTATTATATTGTCATTGTATGTCATTTATCATTAATGTTAAATTCAAATAGTACATTTTCTTATTATAACGTTGTTTCTCATTTCTTACAATAAAATGGATTGCATAATAAAAAAAATAAAACTAAATGGATGAGTTTTTTATATAGTTGATATGTGCAATCCATTAGATGCTTAATAGGGAAGAAATGATTTTGCAAAACAATTTTTGTCAAACATTGTGACAAATTTTCTGATTTTGATAAAGTAACTAGCGGCAAGCGAAAAAAACAATGATGATAGTTATGTGATTACAAAAATAAACTTGTGGTTGACATAGATTTATCACTTAATAAATTTGCACATGTGGTGAATGATTTCTAAGTCAATTAGCAAGGGTGATATGAGTGTTTTTTTATCCTTTTCATTAGTTAATAAAATTGCTGTTAACATAGATTTATTTTAACAGATAAATAAAATAAAATAAGTTTTTCACAACCCACTCCTCTATCATGATTACTTAGTTCTCTTAGATCACCTACTCCTCTACCATGATTTGTTAACTCTCTTAAGTGAAATAGCCTCCACTAGTAGACTTCTAGGTCATTGTAGCATGGATGATTAGGGTGATTCAAAAACTGTTGGTACTATTTCAAGTGGGTTTTCATCTATTGTAATTATTTTTTCATTTACAACAAAATGGATGGATTTCTTGTCACCTACTCCTCTACCCTAACTTCAACAAAATGGATGGATTGCTTGTCACTTGCTCCTCTACCCTAACTTCTTAGTTCTTTTAAGTCAAAGTGGATTTCACAGGATTTCATTGTCATTGCAATATGAATGATTTCTAGGTCAATGGGAAAGCGTGATATGAGTGATTTCTAAGACCATAGTTGTGATTTTTTAAGTGGATTTTTGTTTATCTATAGTTACATATGGACAAATTTTGACAACTTTATTAATAAAATATTTGGTATATTCATAGATATGTCCTCAAATAAACCATTGAAGTAGGTAGAGATTCTATTAAGGAAGACTGCAAACTATTAATTTACTATATCTTTATTATATTTTCATCGTATGTTATTTACCATTAATGTTAAATTTAAATGGTACATTTTCTTATTATAACTTTGTTTCTCATTTCTTACAATAAAATGGATTGCATAGTAAAAAAAATAAAACTAAACCGATGAGTTTTTTATATAATTGATATGTGCAATCCATTAAACATTTAATGGAGAAGAAATGATTATGCTAAACATTTTTTGTCAAACATTGTGACAAGCCAAAACAACAATGATGATAATTATGAAATTACAATACTTAAAGTGTTCTCAGTGACATGTACATTGACAAAAAATACATCCAAACTAGAAACCATACCAAGAGGGATCCAATAAAAACAACCACTTCTTCAAGAGCTTAAAGAACGATATCCTAGTTAGTGAACTTCCACAACATTCGGGATGAAAACCTTAATACTTTGAAGGAATTAACCTCCATAACCAACTATAATAAAACACAGTCTCCAAAAATATAGAAGGAAAATCAGGCGCTAACAAAGATGAAAAATGTAAGAGGGGCCCTCATGTCCTTCTATCCATTTATTGAATTTGATCCCCCTTCTATCCATTTATTGAATTTGATCTTCTCTTCAGGAGCATGAAATATTTTTTTGGATAAGGCATGCACCCCCCAATTCTATTCCTTGAAAATATGTACAAACCTGAATGTATTGAAAGATTTTGCTATTTCCAAGATCTTGTCCTTCCAGCCCACTAGAAAGATAACATGTAAATTTCCCATGCAATTCAACCATTACAACACTTTCATTGGCAATCTAATTATAGTCTCATTCAGAGAATTGACGAGGTACTTCATTCGAGATAAAACATTATACTTGAAAGAGCATTTTTTAATGATTTCTTGGGAATTTTCTACATGAACTTCAACGCAAGACAAAGAAGTATTGAAGAATTTTGTTAATCAAATCGGCAAGTGGCAATCTACATGGCAAGATTTTGTTAATACAATTAGGAGCACTCCTATCCAACCATCGTCTCCGGTCTTCGCCATTCAATCTCAAGCATGCCATTGCATGCATCTTCGGCATTTACAATTATCATAGACACTTGCAAATAGGAGAAAGGCCCTGAGAGGTGGTTGACACCAATCATTTTTAAATCAAATGGTACAGTTTTTTTGGATTGATTTCCACCATTTATAATCTTGTTTTTAATGATCAAAATACTTTTGTATTTTTGTACATCAGAGTATACATGTTTTTATAGTTAGTCATAATAAAGGTTCTTGAGATTTCTGGATATAAATGTGTAAAGATTTTTCAAAACTCCTTACAAAATTTATATCTAGAAATCTTAAGCATCAACATTTATACATGTCTTAGTTATGGTTAATTTCCCTTATATCATTGCACCAAGTATTTGTAACCTTCAGATTTATTGGTGGCTAAACACATTCCACAATATTTTTAGCAAACACAACTTTTGAGCAAAAGAGGCTGTTGATACATTTCTTGATGTTCATAGCTATATTTTTTGGGGATATTTGCTTGAAATCCGATCAGAAATTTGCATATCAACATATTTGAGTTAGTATTTCTATATGAGTATTCCAGGGGGATTTTAGTATGCTAAATTCCTTTCTACATTCACAAATCTATTTTAAAAAATAAACAATTATAAATAGTAATTTCGTGAAGATTTATGTACCATTTTAAACAATAAAAAATTGTAAATAGTAATTTTGTGAAGATTTATATAGCAAGATTCTAGCCAAAAAAAAACCATACCATTTCATAGAAGAGTTAGACAACAGTAGATATATAGAAAACAACTATGGAATATTATAGTCCATGTTTTGCATTAACCATGTTAGCAGATGTCAGATCCTTTTCATTGTAAACAAACGCTTCATACCAGAAAATCTTGGTGAAGCATAGCCGAATAGATTCTCCTTGATCACCACAGCATTGGAACTGTTCACTAGATACGGATTTCAACTTGATGCCATGGTTCTCGTTCTGTCGAGAGAACCTTCCAGTCCACTGGGTTATCTAATTCGGGATATGTAGCGACCAAAGAAAATGGAACTTTGTAGCTTTAATTTCAACTGCAATAAAGGATCGTGATATAGAAGGTATGGTAAAGACCAGCATGACAGTTTGAACGAACGCGAGTTCTAATTGATGGGGGTGACAGTAACCGTTAGGCCAGCCACATGAAAGCAAACCCTATCTGTAAAATAATAATTTGTGCTTTGTGGCATTGACAAGTAATTGGTCAATGATTTTGTCTTATTGCAAGCGCTCATACATGACTTCTCATAGTCACATCGGAGTGATCTATCCATTCAACTAGGGACATTCGAAGATATCATCAAGATAATTGTCATTTCTGGGAATTGAATTTGGTGGGGAACATAACAATTATTTCTAGTTAAATTTAAGAGACAAAAAATTTAGTCTCATTAAATTACATGACTTCTCATAGTCACATTGGAGTGATCCATCCATTCAACTAGGGACACTCGAGAATTGAATTTGGTGGGGAACATAACAATTATTTCTAGTTAAATTTAATACACAAAAATTTTAGTCTCATTAAATTACATGACTTCTCATAGTCACATTGGAGTGATCCATCCATTCAACTAGGGACACTCGAAGATATCATCAAGATAATTGTCATTTCTGGGAATTGAATTTGGTGGGGAACATAACAATTATTTCTAGTTAAATTTAATACACAAAAATTTTAGTCTCATTAAATTACATGACTTCTCATAGTCACATTGGAGTGATCCATCCATTCAACTAGGGACACTCGAAGATATCATCAAGATAATTGTCATTTCTGGGAATTGAATTTGGTGGGGAACATAACAATTATTTCTAGTTAAATTTAATACACAAAAATTTTAGTCTCATTAAATTACATGACTTCTCATAGTCACATTGGAGTGATCCATCCATTCAACTAGGGACACTCGAAGATATCATCAAGATAATTGTCATTTCTGGGAATTGAATTTGGTGGGGAACATAACAATTATTTCTAGTTAAATTTAATAGACAAAAATTTTAGTCTCATTAAATTACATGACTTCTCATAGTCACATTGGAGTGATCCATCCATTCAACTAGGGACACTCGAAGATATCATCAAGATAATTGTCATTTCTGGGAATTGAATTTGGTGGGAAACGTAACAATTATTTCTAGTTAAATTTAATAGACAAAAATTTTAGTCACATTAAATTACATGACTTCTCATAGTCACATTGGAGTGATCCATCCATTCAACTAGGGACACTCGAGGATATCATCAAGATAATTGTCATTTCTGGGAATTCAATTTGGTGGGGAACATAACAATTATTTCTAGTTAAATTTAATAGACAAAAATTTTATATACTTATTTTGAATTTTGTTTTTTGTTGTTGTGATAGACAATAAAAGCTAACCATAACCAAAATATAATATAGGATATAATGATTTGAAAGTCCTATTGAAAAATAGGTAATGCCTTGACATTCCAAAAGGCCCCTTGTTATCTTTGAAAAATCAGCAAAAGCCATGTCACTTACAACTATGTGTCCATATGCATGGAATAATTCCCATGCAACATAGATTTGAAAAAGATAGCGTACAACAACATCCCAAGGCACTAACAATGCAATAACCAAGGTTAGTGTTATTATTCTAGTTTTGGTTGTGAAACACTTTCAATGAATGAAATAGTATGAATTTAAAAGGTTCCTTAAAACTTTGGTTATATTACTAGTAAGACCTAGTAAGACACTCAATTAATACGTTACACATAATTGTAGATAATGTTAGGAAAAAATGTGAGATAAATAAAAAACAAAGAATATAGAAACACCCATAAATAAATCATATGAGATTTAATTTTTACTAGAAAAACTAGCCAACAATAGATCTATTATCTCTTTGACTAAACCCAGTCAAGCTAACCAACAATAGATATATTACCACATTACAATGGTATATCACCATCCTTTTAAAGGCTTTCATTACATGCAAGCCACATGCTCTAAAACCATGGGATACCAAAAGGATGTGCCCAAAACTACTAGGTTGACCTAACAACTTTGACTCTTTCACCAAGTCAAGTTTAACCTACCATTCCCCCCTTCAACATGACTTGGAGTTTCCCATGACCAAATCTAGTCAAGCCTCCCTCAAAGTTAAGGTATCTCAGAATCCCATTTTCTTTTCCCTATCACCTAGGTCTACATCTAGAATTTGTCGATGAAAATTCAAACCCAGACTAAGCATTCCTAACCAAATATTATAGTCATATGAACATTCACATTCAACTCCATTAAAATTTTAATTAATTATTTCCAGTGTTGTTATCCCGACACTTACCTCATGATCTTCTCGCCTTGAATTATCATCATCATCAAAATCATGGCCCTTAATATTCTCACACATTCCAAGACCATACCAAGTGCTCCTCAAATCCTTCACATCTTTGAAAAACTCTTTGCATGCACCTTCCAAAG
>CBVK0101774800.1:0-31221 GCA_900067695.1 Picea abies | reverse complement strand
TTTTTTTTTTTTTTTTTTCCCATTAAACAATTGACATGGATATGGATGTTTGTGTTGACGCCCAAAGCGCAACATAGGGTACCTGCTTGAAAATGGTTGCAAGGCCTTATTATTTAATTATATTTAATAATATACTAATAGGTGGGACCCCTTGTGTGACTTTTGTGAATATGACGAAGATACAACACTTATGTTCAATATGCTTATGGGTTGGTTGAGATACAAGCTCTACATTTTATTTGATTTTAAAGTCGTTGTCAAAATAATTGATCAAATGATGTTATGGGCGATATGATTAAAAAGGGAATGGTGTTGTTTTTATATAACACTCACAATTATTATTATGCTACATTTAGTTTGATGAGGAACCTAAACTCCATGTTTAAGTTACATGTGTGATATGTTGATTCCATGCTACAAGGATTGCACACATTTGTTAAAGTTGGAAATATAAGGGTTGAGACATGGTATCCCTAGCAAGTATTTGATATATGTCACATTGGATTTTTAAACAAGGGTTGGTGCATTTGTTAAGTTGGAGACTTAGGGAAATGGTGGTGTATTCGAATTGCATTAAATTGATTTGGAGTTAGTAGTTGATGTGCTATATGTTAGCTTGCTCGTACTGGCAATAGATAAATGTAGATACGACGTGCAGTAAATGCACGTCGCTTTAACCCTCCTCGAGCCTTCCACCCTAGTCATTTTTCATTTTCTCTTGTTGGTTGTTGTTGCTCCACTTTGTTCAATTGTGGAAGAGGTATACAGGCTTGGTCGTTTCTCCTTAGAAATTTTTACATAGGTATGGATTTCTTGTTGCTCCATCCATGAATATTATACTTTGCTCTTTAACTAAGTCAAGAGTTGGCTCTTGAGTTTGCTCGCTAAATGTGCTTTTCCAAAGTTATGGTATATGGAAATTTTGACTATGTATGGATTGGTGGTTAAGTGTTGGTCTCTGTGGCGTTGTATTTGAACCATGCGCATTGAAACATTGTGTGGATGTTTCTTACTGTATATGGTATTCATGATTTACTTGTGGGAAAGGATACAGTTGGGGAAACTCTCAAGCCTACCTTGCCTCTGGTTTCTTGTTTTGGGTTTCTTCCCTAAGCGTATCACTGCTCCTTACCTATGGGTTATATGGACACTCTGCCTATCATATAAGTTGTTAGTTTTTGTGCCATTGTGTCTGCATCCTTGTAACAACTCCGTGAATATAAATGTGAAGTTTTTTAGAAGTATTAAGATTCTCGTGCTCCTTTTGGCTAAACCCTCAATTTGGTCAACTTGTCCCACTCACTGCATTACTCTTCATTGTTATGTATTGAACCTTGTGTATTGGAAATTATTGTGGAGGTGGCCAACCCATGATTTAATAAAGGCATTGTTCATGCTCTTTTTTCGGTCATGGGTTTAGCTAATTATTTGTTGTGCAAAAATGGAAAGATTGTTAAGCCCACTCATTTGTCTGGTAATACAATCTGTCATGTATAGATATTGGGGTGATGACAACATTGCAAAATCATTGTTAAAAGGGATATGACCTACTGTGTGTTCGATTTTGTATGAAAGGAATACCTCTGTGGATGAATTATATATGCGGTGAATGAGTTTTGTGAATCAGAATGAAAGGGATTTTAGGAGAGTTGTTATGTGAAGTTTCAATTTTGAATTATTTTATACAAAGGGATCCCTTTTGGGGCCACTTTTTGGAACTCTATGGCGATTTAAAATGTACTCGTGATTTCATGGACCACAGTCTGTCCTTTCCTCCACTATTTTTTGTGTTGGATGTGTTTATTACAATGTTGTTCACTCCTCGACTATGTTATATACAAGTAGTATTATTATTTTTAAATAATTCTTGGGAAATAAAATATAAATTGGTTGTTGTGCAAAGAAATTTCTAAGGAAAATGAGCAGCCTTGAAAAGAAACACCAGTTTTGGGTTTTTTTCAGGAAACAGGGTGTTGTTCAGTTTTGAAACAATAAGAGGTGGTGTTTGTTAATTAATGGCGAAGATGGCATTGTTTTATATATTAATAGAAAAATATCCATGGGAATCCTTTCCATTATACCATTTTACTCAAAATACACTCCCTATTTTGTTGTTACTCATTTTTAAGGAAAAGTCTGTATGGAAATGAAAGAAATGAAGCGACAATAATTGATGATTGGTATTATGAGATATGTTTAGATACACAGTTGATTGTTTTTGTTGATTGCTTGAACAATATTCGTAAATATTCCCCCCTCCATGATATCACTTTACACTAAATACAAGCCCTCCATACTCCCAATGACCCTATCAATTCCCTGTTTGCGTGGTAATTAATAAATGGAATTTTTATGGATGGATTGCATGCATCATGTAGTAAATAATAGATCCAACTCTTGATTTATTTAAGTAGATTTTCATGTATGGGCTATTAATAACTTTTCATGATTGATTAAATATTGCTACAAGATGATTTTTTTCAGCAGGGGCAGTAATGGCTGAAATAATAGAGGCAAAAGTAACTGACAGCGAGGCTATAGAAGGCCTCGATTTTCTATTCATTTCAATGTTGATCCACAAGAGTTAAACCAGTTGTTTCAAGCTGGGTTTTTCAATTTGGTTGGTCATGGTATATTGCATCTCCGACCTGACAGACCCCATTTCAACCTCCTCATAATTTTCTCGGCATTCATGTTCCTCCACATGTGTCAATGCATCCTGAAGTCCCCGCTAATGATGGTTGGAAAGAAATTTTCCACCAGCCTGTTGTTCTTGGGTAAATTGGTAGATGCAGACATGAACTAATCCACCTGGATCTAGAACAAAACAAGACGGAACAAGACTCTTTCCCTAAGTTGCAATCATTGAGTTTATTATCCAAAGAGGAATAGATAACATACCTTATGAATTGCTTCCTTATATATTTGTTGTCACTGCTTTACTCCAGTGTTCTTGTAGAATCAGATCTGTGACAACACAAACCAACCAACGTGAAAGCAACAATAGTAGAATTCAATGACAACCTAAACATGTGATCAAGGAGTCATGTAATAAAACACTAATCATTTTATGGGAAAGAGACGTGCCACCATATTATATTAATGAAAAGTAGAAGATACAACCGAATTGCCTTGATGTCGCAAGTTTCCCTTAGTGGTCCTTTGTTCCAACACACACATACACTTGCTCCAAAATTCGCATGAATATAATCCACAAAAGCTTGATGGACAAATGGAGGTCTCAAGCATCAATAAGAACATGAATCTTCACACAGTCTTCAGCCTATTCTTTCATCAATTCTCTGCTTAATCTTACTTCTTCTTGCTTAACCTTTTCCATGAGAAGCCCATGATTATATAGGAGAAGGTGAAATGGTTAAAAGGATGAGGATGATCGCACCAAATCAGAGAAAATGGTAGGATCGCAACCATATGGATGCCACTTCACATTCTAGAAGATTCCCCTTCTAGAAACTTCGTGAAACCTCTTTCTTCTTTTAGCTTTGGAACATCGTCGCACCCTGCCTATGTAGCAGCCTGCATAAATCCTGCGAGCCATCTATAGAGAATCCTGTGAAAATGATAGATTTCCTCACTGTGTAGTATGAGTAGCTTGCAGACCCTTTCTAAAAAGCAGCCTTGTAGAGGAGGAAAGAAGTTGCTTTTCTCAGGCAAAAAGTCACGTTGGGAGCTTGAACACATATTTGTGATATCATCATTAGAATGACCAAAATAATGTGTAACGAAATGCCCCCCAAAGTATGAGGCCAGAACTCATGATTACCAAAATACTTTGTAAAAATGTGTGTGTGTGTCGGGAACAAGGAGCGCACCAATTGGGAATCTACAAACAATCAAGCATCCACACAATATTATACCATGTCCAAAGTAGGCATTCCCATGTTTAGACTATAAATGATTAAAATCATAAGTACAATTCATGGCCACCAATTATACATTGTGGATTCATGTCATCAAGATCCTACATAGCCACTAGGAATACACTGTGGATCTATGTATTTGAAAAATCAGACACAGACATAGCCACGAGACATACAAAGTGGATCTATGTGTCAATTAAAATCACAAATACTCCATCGCAACTTGGATAAAAAATGATGAGGTCCAGGGTCTTCAATCCTGTCGTCCATTAGTACGAATCTAGCCATGTGATAATAGGTGCTGAAGTCGAACATGGTTAGAAACCACTTGATTACTGATCATTAATGAAAACTGTTAACAAGTGCGAGGGAAATCACCATTGATGTCAATGAATCCCAAGGTATGATAGTACAATCTAATGAGTGTGAATAGATGAGTTGAGGTCGAACACTCAATGGAATATATCGATCATGGATCAATGATATAAATCCACTGTCGAGAGCAAATAAACTTTCCATTGAGGCATGCAGGCTCCAAGGCACTAAATAGTTTCTAAGTCTTTTTCCTAGATAATGAGATGAAGTCGATAGGAAAAGACTCGTCACTTGAGGGCCTTGATGTATCCCCCATCAAATGATATGAAACAAGTAATAGATTTAGGGTAAAGCAAAGTACAAATATGATTTGGGATGGACACAAGGAAGGCTGACATGATAGGAATTGACAATTGCAAATGGCCGACTCAATAGAGGGCTTGAACATATGGATGTCACGACACTAGGCTCGACAACACCGACCCAAAGATGACCCAAGATATGAACTTGCACAAAGTCAGATGAGAGGCAAATGGATTTCCCAACCCATGATAAAGGGGGTGCATGTTCAAGAGCAACGCTTACTACCACTAACACAAATATAGAGACACATCTCTTTCCCAAATTTCCCCCACCATTTATGGTGAGTACCTCTTTATTTTTATGCAATATTGAGGAGGATAACATATGCTTGTTGATTTAAGCTCATCCTTCGGATGAGTCCCTCAGAGAATTTTTAACGAACCCTAAGAAGGAGTGGTTCAGTCTCGTATGGGTCTGTCAATGTCTATTTAACGAGTTCTAAGATAGAAAACTCGAAGGTTTTTCATGTTTACAGAGTCTAGAAAAACACTTAAAAGACAACTCTCTCAGTTCCTTTTATGTAAAATAGTTCGACAGGACCAAAAAAGTGATAAAATATCGTTCGTTGAACGTTTTATTCAAATACTTTTACGAGCATGAATAGAACAAGGTCGCTCGACAATCTTTTTGTTTTTAAGGAGTTTGAAAAGAGCTTAAAGATTACTCTGTAAGTTTTGTTATTTTCGTGTTACCATGACGAGTACGAAAAGATGACAAAAGTATACTCGGTTATGTTCTCATCATTTTTCAAGCACGAGAACGAACAAAGACTAAGCTCGAGGTTTTTCTAAAAAACCCTGAAAAGTAATCGTGCATGCGACGAAAAAAGACAAACAAATTGCAAAAATTGTCCATACTTCATTGTTCGGAACCCTAGTCTTCCCATCTGTGAGAAACAAAACTCACGAGACCATTAGGTTTTTGAGAAAATATATTCAAATAATATAAAATATATTTAGAAAAAGAAAAAAACGAGATAAATAGGGATAAGAATTCATTTTCACCATTTCATTTGTATTTGACCAAAAACTTTGTCCAAAATCCCTTTTTCACCTTGCATTTCGGTGGTCGATTACAGAGAGCTTGAGCGATCATTCAGTGAACGGTTTGCGTGGAAATAGTAAGTACCTCATCTTCTTCCTTTTAAATGGTTTAAATTTCATTTTAATCGGTTAAACGATGATTTTTTGGGTGAAATTTTGGACCATAGGCGTGTGTCGGGGCTGTCGCAAGTGCCCTATATCGGGGCCTACAGAAATCAAGGATTTCCACAGGTGCCTAATATTTCATTTGTGGAAACATCACTCTGTAACCAAAACCCAGTCACGGTGGCATAAAACCCAAAAAAGAAAAAGATACGGTGGACCAGAAAGAATTCTAAATCATGATAATTAAAGGTGTTAACTTCTTTCTTTCATCTCCATGCAAGTATTTTGATTGCAAAGATGTTGGAGTGGAGAGAAAGAGAGAATGAAGAAAATGATGCAATGGATTTAAATGATCTGGGAACCATAAATTCCCTACGACAGTGTGGTCTATTAAAATTCTTCAATATTCAGGGCATGAGAGCCCAACTGAGATTGTTGGAATATTTGGTTCGTATGTGGGACATGGACCAACAAGTATTCCATGTGGGTGTTCATGTTCTCTCCCTAGACATCAAAGACATCTACTTCTTGACAAGGCTGTCCCATCACGGGGCGCAAGTGACCTTAACAGGAGGTCGAGGTGGAGGTTTACCGATGAGTGAATACATTAGAATCTATTGTGAACCCGAGGCCAAGCGACAAAAGGGTAAGGTGGCTATCAGAGGGGTTCATGATATGACCTTGAGAACCATCCTTTTCACCATTGCACGGATGGCAGGAGGTACTTCTCCACACATGGCTATTCAAAGCTATTTCAAGTATGCGATAGAATGCACGAAACCTCGTGTGTTCAACTGGTGTGATGGGCTTCTCCGTAGTATGAAGAGCCAGTTGACCAAGAGAAATAACGGGGATCTAAAACAGTTTGGGTATGGATCCATTTTCGTATATTTCTTCCTGGAAAGAGTCCCTCACTTTCGATTATAGGTAGATTTGACACATTTTTTGATTGGCTGGAGCCCCAGATCTTGATGATCGATGACTATGCATATGTCGGGATAGATTTTTGTAATGATCTTGACTTAGTGCTACTTGGGGGTTCTCAGTGGGGGGAATTAGGTAAGAAAGACATTTTTCTTTTATAGTGTTTTTGTAAAAAAAAAAATCAAAATATTAACTATTTTTATGTGTTTTTCAATCCAATGACTAATAAAAAATATTCTGACTATATAGATGTAGGGCCATTCCAGCCCCCAGGTACATCCACTGTCCAGAGGCGAGGGGAAGCAACAGTAGTCACAAGATGGGATGCGGATGACTATGAAGCAATCGAGAAAAATCTGGAGGGTTTGACTGTAGGGATCCCAGAGATGTCGATCGACGAGGTCTCGAGGCGTTTCCAATGCCATATTGTAGGTGTGGATGGTCCATTGAGATGATTGCTCCATAGGGTAGCACGAGAAATAGTGTGTTACTGAGAGCAGCATCCATGATGCCATTTTGTAGAAGCTATGAGCTTCATTTTTTATATTTTGGTCTTCGGACGAAAAACAATCTTTTTGTAAAAACTTTTGATCGTTATATATATATATATATATATACATGAGGCTTCTACCGGATTATTTTTCTTTGTATAATACATGTGATGTGTGATTGGATTTATAAAGGTCTCAGATGTTTGTCTAACACATAATTATCTAATGCATCAGTTAATGTATTTAGACATCTAGGAATGCGCTGATTCTCGATATAATCAAAATAACGTTCCAAGAGGCAAATTCGTAAATATACCCGTAACAAAGTAGGAATTCGAATAGCATAGACATTACTTAATTGTAGCACTATTAGCTGTGAATCAATTCGTATAACCAGGTGACAAATCCCAATTGAGATAACATCAATCAACAATTCGATGACGACGCTATACTATGCTATATTATTGGTTGCACGACCGAGGCAAACACCATGTAGACTGATAAGTTCGTTCGTGGGTGCATAGATTACCCATGCAATAGAATCTAGGTTATGAGTTCTACAACTAGTGCCATCAACAAAGCCAAGGTAGGTTAACGAAGACTCCAACATCTGAAAACCAAGCACAACGCAAGATAAGCGGTCGAGGGTAGAAACCAAATAACGAAAAAACACACAAACATAGCACACAACAATATGATACAATAAAATACAAGGACTCACGCAAAGATAGTCTAAGCATAATACTTCTTTAAGTAAAGCCCATTTATGGGTTCACTCAAAGGAATTCCATCATAATCTACTAACTCGTAGGCTCCCTTCTCCAAAAATCGTTTGACGATATAAGGGCCTCGCCACATAGCTTCGAATTTTCCGGCACCTAGCAAATCACGATCTTGTTCATAGAGGAGAACTAGATCGCCCTCAGAGAAAACACATGGTTTGACATGTTTGTCATATTGGGCCTTGACGCTTTTCTTCTGGGTTTCAATAACTAGGGTGGAATCTCGACGGGCGTCATCCAATTGCATAAGATACACCAAACAATCTTCTTCAACAGAGGTGTTTGGAAGAAGTTGAACGGCTAGCTTTAATGATGGGATCTCACATTCAATCGATAAGACATATTCTAAACCATACACTAATTGAAAAGGTGTAAACCCTGTGGTAGAATTCACGGATGTCCGATAAGCCCATAACACTGAAAACAACATCGTGTGCCAACTCATTTTGTGAATTCCTATAATCCGTCGAAGCATGGTGATAAGAATCTTGTTGATTTCTTCAACTTGGCCATTGGCCTATGGGTAGTAGGGGTTGAGTTTTCATGTCGAAGACCCAAATTTTTTGTGAGCTCAGACATCATGAAGTTCTGAAAGTGGCTACCATGATCAGTGACGATAGACTGTGGGATTCCAAATCATGCAATGATGTGACTGAATATGAATAAAGCTGTAGTTTTTCCTGTATTGTCGAATCTAGGCATCGCCTTGGCCCATTTCGTGAAATAATCCATGGCTACAATAATGTATCCATGCCCCCTGGCTGAGTGAGGGTTACAAGTCATGAAATTGATACACCATTTAGCAAAAGGTCCAACAAAAACTACAGGGTGTAAAGGAGCAGGATGCGATCTGATCTTATGGTTGTATGTTTGGCAAGCATGGCATTTCTAGACAACAATTATACAATCTCTAAATAAAGAAGGCCAGAAGTACCCAACTCGCAAGATATTTTGGGCAGTGGCATACCCGGACATATGACCACCACATGCTCCAGAGTGGCAGTCATTCAAAGCTTTCTCAGCCTCATCAAAGGTGAGACGGCGATGTAATATAGTGTCAACACCCCGACGATAAAGAGTGTCATCGAGAATGATGTATTGATGGGCTTGATAGTGGATGCGATGACGATCTGTACTAGAGAGGTCTGGCCGGAAAGTTTGAGTCTGGAGATAAATGATAATATCTCCATACCAAGCATCATCAAAACTAATCAGAAAAAGGGATTCATCGGGTGAGGAATCCTCTGCCACCTTTTCTGCCTCAGCAGATTGAAGGTCACATATTAGTTCAGAAAACACCAAGGATTTATTGGAATTAGCATGTTCTAATTCTAAGTCAAACTCCTGGAGAATCACTATCCATTTGGAGTATTTTCCCCCTAGCAATTGACGTGTAATAATGTGCTGCATAGGGTTGCAATCCGAAATTACAATGGTCTTGCGTAATAGAATATAGTGGCGGAAACGTTGGACAGCTTGAACAACTGCCAAGGCCAGTTTTTCAACATGTAAGTACTTGGCTTCGATAGTTGTGAGACTCCAAATCAAATAATAAATGACATGTTCGTCATGTAAATTGTCTTCTTGGACTAGAACCATGGCGATGGTCGAGTCCAAAGAAACGAGATAAAGGAAATAATCTCTACTATAATCGGGTGGGAAAAGTAGTGGGGTACGGGTTAAATTCAGTTTTAAAGCGTCAAAGGCTTTGTTGGCAGTGGTGTCCCATACAAACTCAGAGCCTTTCTTTAATAGTTGAGTAAATCCGAGTGTTAACTCGGTGTAGTTTGGGATAAAACGATGTAGAAAGTTTGCCTTCCCTTGCAAACTTTGTAGTTGGTGAAGTGAGGAAGGAGGAGGGAGGTTGAGAATCGCCTTGACCTTCAAAGGATCTACCCTGATCCCTTGATGTGGCACAATAAATCCCAAGAGTCGGTCAGCCTCCACACAAAAGACACATTTGTGTGGGTTTAAGCGTATATGATAGAACCGACAGCGAAGGAAAATGGCTCGGAGGTGGGCCAGATGATCACTACGATGCATGGAATGTGTTGGTAGGCCATCTAAATATGGTTGTACAATATGCTTAATATCATGGAAAGCATAAGACATAGCACATTGAAATGTTGCACTGGTGTTTTTCAAACCGAAGGGAAGTTTTCGGTAGGCAAAAGTGCCCCAAGTACAAATGAAATCGGTTTTGTGTTGATCTGCAGGTAAGATATTGATTTGATTATATCCGGAGAAATTGTCCATGAGGGAGAAGATTTCACTTCTGACACAATCGTCGACGATTTGGTCAATGAAGGGGGTGGGAAAGTTGTCCTTAGGACAAGCTTTTTTGATATCCCTATAATCAACACAAACACGGATCGTACCTTGTTTCTTGTTAACCAAAACTAGATTGGATACCCAATCAGTCAAAGCCACTGGATAAATAAAGCCGACTTTAAGAATTCTTTCGACTTCAAGCTTAATAGCAGCTGCTTTACGGGGGTGGACCGGGCGAAGTCTCTGCCGGACGGGTTTGGCATCCGAGTAGGTCTTAATTTTGTGTACAACAATATCAGGGTCAATACCCGGCATCTCTTCGTAGCTCCACGTGAAGATGTCACAAAATTCTTGAAAAAGTGACTTATACATAACAACCTCGTCGATGGAACATGAAGCTCCGATGTGGACATTTTTGACAACTCCAGATTTAATAGATATGTCGAGGGGGATGGTGGGTTAAATGTTACTTAAGTTCCCTTCTTATAACACATCGTGTGTGGATTCGGGAACCAAAGAAATAACGACAACGATCGACGGAGACAAGATCCATTGGTAGCTCTCGATGGTGTGTTGTTCGAGAAAGAGAATGGAACGATGATGTCCATCATCCCAAGGGTATCTTTCATTGACATAACTGACATAATCATGTCGTCTGTGGGAAAAATAACATGGAACGAATCAGGAGACGAATCACTGAGAGAGGGAGTAGAAAGGTCAGCCAATTGAATGGCTTGGTAGGTGGATTCAATCGGACTTAAAGGCATCTGGTCACCATAGTGAAGATAATCACCGAGTGCAGGTACTATCCATGGGTCAGAAGACACGGGAGTTTCATTGATGGAGGTGGAGATCATGTTAATCGAGGCAACCAAAGGAGGTGGAACGTCAAGTGGTGGGATTGGAAATGTACCCATCAGAGTGGAATCTTTTAGTAGACCCACACCGACATTCTTGTACCCAGGGGGTGTCTTGGCAATAAAAGGTATGTTGTTGGTATGTGTATCAGAGTTAAAGAAGGCTAGTTGGTCTACTATAACTACTTTTCCCTGATGTGGAAAGTGCACGATATGAAAAAGAGTATACACGACTGCACACATGGAATCGATCCAACTACGACCAAGTTAGAGGTTGTAATCGAGAGGTACGTCAAAGAACTCAACTTCAACGTTAACCGTTTTGCCTTCTAACGTAACAAGCAACAAAGGGAGAACACCGTAGGGTTTAAATCCAGAGCCATTAAAGGATTTGAGCATGTTGTGTGATTCAGTTAAGGGAGGAGAGACAATGGCTTTCCAGCAGGTGATAGACATGACACACGTCGAGGCACCCTCATCAATAACTGTTCTACAAATGTTCTTTTCGGTGACAACAACTTGTATTTGAAATGCGAGCTGAGGGGGAAACCTTGGAATGTGATCTTCCAAGTCAAATATTATTAAATTTGTATCCGTAGGGTTGATTCCACTGATAGCTTTTAACAGTGCCTTCCATTGTGTAGGAAAACTCTGAAGGACTTCGAGGGCTGACATCGCAGATGGTGCTTGTGCCAGATCTTCTATGATACTGTAGTTCTGGGCAGCACGCGCATGGGGATTGAAGGCAGACTTACGAACCACGCCCTTAGGAGGAGGGTGAAGGACTGTATCGGGGCTCGGTCATTCGAGATGAAGAAGATCGTTGGAAGGTGGAGTCAAGGGAGATTGTTGAACCAACGGAGGTGGCATATCGTCAACTTTCTCCTTGGAGGAAGAGTAATATTTGGCACGAGTGGTAAGTGTGATGTCATTCTTCTTTGAATCACAGTTACACATAAGTACATAGGAGGTAGTGGAGAAAGAAGGTTGATCATGGGTGACCAATTGAGCCTGTTGTTGAGAAGGGAAGGGTTGAGACAAGACGACATGTGTAGGAGGTTTTGGTGTCCCTTGGAGGAACTTCATAACCTCAGGACGTCTCAGATAGTCCTTCGTGTAGAGATCATCACCATAGATAAGGAAAGGATAACGAGGTTTGCGTTTATCCTTATCATCAGCAGGTTGTGTCTTGGTCTTGTCAAATTGTGGGTTGTTATTTTTATCCTCCTTATTCCTACCCTTCCCTTTTTTGGATTTATTCTTATCGATAGGAGTCGATTGAATGATGTTCACTTCTGAAGTTTTACCAGTGGGAGGGGTGGGCGTTGGAGCAGTTTGAACATTAGAAGCATGGGATTTGGGTGTGGTGTGAGAGGCCTGCACAGGTTGCAGTTGGGCATGGAAAGTACCTATCACACCATCAACGACATGAGAAGTTGTTGGGGTTGTTGAGGTGGTTGTGGTAGAAGAACGAGGTGCATCAGGGAGAAGATCGTAAAGAGTACCCATTTGTGAATAAACGAGATCAAGATACTGGGCACGAATGATTCCTTGTTCTTCTGTGACAACTCCTACCATATAAATGTCTTTATATATGTCATTCACGAAGGATTTTGTGAACCATTCTACCAATAACTGATTGGGAAGGTTGAGTTTGATTAAACGTCGTCTTCGTCTCCACTCATGAATGTGATCGGAGATATGAGTGGCTTTACTTTTCTTGAAAGAAATCGAAATCTTGGTTCCCGTTTCATAATGGATTGACAACTGGTAGTGAGTGAGGAAAGCTATAGCTAGGGTATTGAAATCAGTGAAGAAGCCTTGTGGTAATTCTATATACCACTTCGCGGCTGAACCCGTGAGGGTTTGTTGAAAAAGATGTAACCGAATGGAGTCATCCATCAAAGAGTTGGATGAACAACAAAGGTGGAAAGTCATGACATGATTGTTCGGGTCCTCTCCTCGTTTACCATCGAACTTAGGAATATCGGATGGTAGTTTGGCTGGTATGACAGGCCAATGAGGAGAGTGATGGATAAGGTCATTCAAAATTCTAGACAGATCAGGGAGGTCCAAAGTAAGCGAAAAGGGTAACTCTCTATTCACATGAGGGTATTGGTGACTTTGGGGAGGAAGTCCCATCGGTATACCAATAGTACCGTAAGCAATTTACATATAAGGCAAAGATCCGGGCAAATTCGGTTGTTGGTGTGGTGGCAGGTAGTCCGTGGGGTTGTATTGATTAGGTATGTTCCCTTGGAAAGGTATAGTAGACGGAACGTTCGAACCCTAAATGGGATTGGAGGTCCCGGGGTAAGTTTGGCCCGTACCATGGGGTATGAAAGAGGTGACTTGAGGTTGTTTCCCCCCAACCGATTGAGTACTACCCTGGGTAAGAAAGTTCCAATACTGGGCTAAATTTTTCAGGATGTTCTGTCCATAGGGTGGGGTGGGTGGGGGTTGTCCTCCGACTAGAGGTTGTGTCCCCATTGGGGTTTGACCTCCAAGCGGGGGTTAAAATTGGCCCCCACGATTAAATTGTCTACCAACAAGAATATGATAATTAGTTTTGAAAGACTGAGTAATGCCACTAGGGTTGGGTCCACCGGTGAGAGGTGGATAAGACCCTTCGGGGGGGCTGAGGAAGCATCGGAATAAAACCAAGAACAAGATTGTTCCCAAGAGGAGTGAAGACTCCAGGAGTTCTAGTTGGAACTTGGGTAGGAACGGGAATAGAAGCATTCAACGCATTATACCCAAGAGAAAGTGATGGGATCTGACTAGGTAAGAGTGGTGTGCCAATAGGTGTTTGGCTAGCCACCGTATTCCCAGTGGGAATAATCATAGTATTTGGGACCATCGTGGAATGGGCCTGTTGAAGAGGGATGGTTGAACTAGAACCAACTGACAATGCTTCTGAACCGAGAAAATAATAGCACGTTGTATTGTTAAAGTGATCTAAAGGTATCGTAAACGTGTAAGATGTTTCGAGTGGTTCAGAAGTGGTAGGTATTTCAACTCTTGTCTCTGAGGTAGGAGGGTTCCTTCTAGAAGTTAGAGTTTGAGCTATGTCAGTGGTCAAATACGGATCTTCGTTAAGGCCGACGACAATTTCGGGAGGTAATCCAAAAGTGTCGATAACAAGTTCTCCGGACGAATTGAGTCGGAGAATATGTCTCTCGTATCCAGGAGGTAGGCGAAAAGATTCTAGAGGGTCAGAAACAATTCGAAATCTCTCTAGAGAATCAGTCCTTTCCGAATGTGAAGGTACATGGTCTTGTATCTCACTTTGTTGAGGAGAATCCTTCGGTGGGTTAGGAGGCAAGGATTGAGAAACTTTCGGATCTTTCGGAGGTAGTCCTTGCATCCTACGTGAACGACATGGGGGGTCAATGTTATCTGAACCGAAAATTCTACGAAAAAAATCAATGGCCAACTATATTAACAAACAAAACTCGCTTGTAGAATCTAGGAATCAAAACCACGCAAACAAAACCTTCATATTCCGAAGTCACTAGTTGGTGATGAAATCCAATGTCAAGAAGTTGAGACAAGAAGTGGCTGGGCTAGGGTCGAAAAGTTACATTGATGACCTGCTTAACGGACTTACACCCTGGTGAAAGCTCCTAGACATAATCATGGGTATACCCTCCAAGGATCCTTTGTGAGTCTGGCCAACGTCGATTCCAGGTACCATGGAGACTTGCCCCTCCACAGTCACCTTGTGTAAGACCCTAAGAAGATAGGATACTAAAGTTACCACAAACAACAGTGATGCCTAGGGAAACAGTCGACAGTCCGATCCACACGCAAGGGCAGGGTATCGATCCTGAAATCAACTTGAGAGGCTTCCACTCATCATTGTGGGTATACCTTCAAGCAACCCCCATAATACGTGCAATCTCTACACTGAAACCAACAAAGCAGGGTGAGTAACTCTGCCAATCTCAATGCGACCTCAGGTTTGACCCTTGTGTGAGAAGGGCTTCCCAAGACAAAATGTTGCAAATGGATTTGAACACTCCCTATCACAAGATACTATTGTGTGTTTTGTGAATACAAAATGTTTTGTTGATCATCAAGCAATCCAGAATATGTAACCAACCTACAAATCCAAATCCAAACCAAAACCTTTAATCGAGCAAGCACTCTGACGCAAGTCCAGAGATTATATCCTTGTCGATAAAAATAAAAAACAAAGATTGAAAAAAGATCAAAAGAGAGGTGTTCGATCACCGAAACCAATCAAGATCAAGCCGAAACAATTCAGAAGAATTCAAGAATTGGCATTAAAAATCCTTGTCCAGCTGACTAAAGAAAAACTGGACAACATTAGAGGCCAAAAACCAAACCAATTTTTTTTTTCAAACGCCGCCACAGGTGGGCAGTATAACACAGTGTAGAAATTAATGATTTCCGCAAGCCAGAAACATGCAGGGTGTGGAAATCCCGCGTTGAAACAAACCACCAGAGTGCGGAAAAGAATGATTTCCACAGGATATCTATAAGGTGCAGTGCGTACATGTTTGAAAAATCAAGAAATTTGGAGAAAAAGGCAAAACATCTAGGTGGACTTTTAAACCCAGGGAGAGTGAATGGGTCTCCCAGAGACTTAGAGATTGATATCAAGTGAAAATAATAGGTCAAAAGAAAACGGCCAACAAAAAACCACAATCAAGTTGTCTCCCCAGTGGAGTCGCCAATTTTGTTATTGGGTAAATCGTTAGATGCGAACATGAACTGATCCCCCCTAGATCCACCTAGATCTAGAACAAAACAAGACGGAACAGGACGCTTTCCCTAAGTTGCAATCATTGAGTTTATTATCCAAAGAGGAATAGATAACATACCTTATGAATTTCTTTCTTATATCTTTGTTGTCCCTGCTTTACTCCAGTGTTCTTGTAGAATCAGATCTGTGACAACATAAACCAACCAATGTGAAAGCAACAATAGTAGAATTCAATGACAACCTAAACATGTGATCAAGGAGTCATGTAATAAAACACTAATCATTTTATGGGAAATAGACGTGCCACCGTATTATATTAATGAAAAGTAGAAGATACAACCGAATTGCCTTGATGTCGCAAGTTCCCTTTAGTGGTCCTTTGTTCCAACACACACATACACTTGCTCCGAAATTCGGATGAAGATAATCCACAAAAGCTTGATGGACAAATGGAGGTCTCAAGCATCAATAAGAACAGGATTCTTCACACAGTCTTTAGCCTATTCTTTCATCAATTCTCTGCTTAATCTTACTTCTTCTTGCTTAACCTTTTCCATGAGAAGCCCATGATTATATAGGAGAAGGTGAAGTGGTTAAAAGGATGATGATGATCCCACCAAATTAGAGAAACTAGTAGGATCGCAACCATACAGATGCCACTTCACATTCTAGAAGATTCCCCTTCTAGAAACTTTGTGAAACCTCTTTCTTCTTTTAGCTTTGGAATGCCACCGCACCCTGCCTATGTAGCATCCTACGGAAATCCCGTGGGCCAGCTATAGAGCATCCTGTGGATATGATAGATTTCCGCACTATGTAGTATGAGTAGCCTGCGGACCCTTTCTAAAAAGCAGCCTTGTAGAGGAGGAAAGAAGTTGCTTTTATCAGGCAAAAAGTCATGCTGGGAGCCTGAAAACATGTATGTGATATCATCATTAGAATGACCAAAATAATGTGTAACACCTGTCTCTCACCATCGTGGTTGGCCCAATGTGTCATTACCTTTACCACCACCAGTTAATCCCAATGCTCAAATTGCTCATGTTTTTTCGCCAGTACAGTCCTCGCATGCCAGCAAAAGATTAAAATTTGATATCCCACAACCTATGCAAGAAAAAGGAAAAGCAATGGCCTCCCCCTCCATTCCATCCACATAGTCTTCTAAATATGTGTCTTCACATCTCCACTTAAAACATGACTACTCCCATGTGATCAATGAAATACAACCCCAAGGGTCTAACCAACCAAGGCCTACTCCAGAGAAGTTAAGAGGAGACAACAATGATAAGAGGAAATATGCCTCACACAACAACAAATATGGATTTTAAATGTTTTTTTTTTTTTTATGATATTCAGTGATGAAGATAGTGTTTAATGATTTTCAACAAATTTTTGGACAACAAGCTTTATTTTGGATATTTCTTGTGGATAAGATGGATATATTTTTTTCTTGGGATATGTCTTTAAATTTTGCTGATATTTAAATATTCGATTTAAATGATGTCCATGGGAGCTACAAGGGTGTTATATGATCCAAATGATAAAATTTTTATTTTATATTGATGATTGGCAAGAGAATGATGGGAGCCACAAGGGGTCCCACCTATTTAGTAATTATTAACTAGAACCTTATTTATATATTATTATTAATTATTTCTCCCTAAACTAATTAGTTAAGTTAATTTGACTTAACTAAAGGAAGTAGTTGAACTACCTCAACTTATTGAGAATGAATAAAGGTTCAATGAGAGGAAAATACAAGGGAGAATAAAAGGAGAACTACAGGACTAAGGTTTGCTCTCTAGTGAGATAGCTTATGTTTTCATTCATTTTTGAGTTACTTGAAAGCCTAATCCTTGTGTTGACAACATGGTCTTAGAAGGTAGTTGGCTTCAAAACTGAATCATACCATTCAACAACTTGTTTTAAAGGTGTTTGATTTATCTTTGATATTTTGTGTATTCTTGTTGGTTTATGAATTAATTTTCATGGATGATAAGGGATACCTTGCAGAGTTAAGTGGCCGCATTTTGTGGCAAGCTGGTTCAGATCATTAGTTTTAGTTTTATTTCACTGCCAGGGTCTTTTTGTATGGTGCCCATCAGAGACTTCTAAATTTGACTTTGGTCCATACCCTCGCAGGGGTTTGTAAAAGAGAAATACAATTTTTATATCTCATAATGAAATAAAATCAGATTATTGTTATGTCTCATACATGTGTTTTCATGACCTAGTTCTTCCTTTCACATGATGCATGCACCTTACGTAAAATTAAAATTTTTAGGAGGGAAAGTATCATATGTCCATGTTATATAATGACTTTATGTCAAATTTTGTTTTGTCCTAAAAAACATGGTGGTGGTTGGGACTGCATAAACCATTTAATTAAATTCATCATTTCCAAATCATTTATCATTGTGTTTCATTTTGACAATATTTTTAAATAGTATATACAGACTCATCTTTGATGAAATTGCATGCATCTATAGATTTATTTCTATGGATTCAAAATATACCTTTTTTGTATAAATGTTATTATTTGATGAATTGCATACATTTATAGATATTATTTTATTATTTCCAAATATATATAATTTGTGTTTTATAAAAATGTTATTGTTTCCTATTATTTTAATATTTTTCATGTAACATGTATTATAATTCAAAAATACATGTCTATGTTTTTGCAATAAAATTTTAGCACAACCATTTTTAAAATTTTGACATGTTTGCCTACAAACTAAAAAAAACATATTGATTCTATCCACAACTTTATTAATTTTTATTATTATTAATATAAAGTGAGGTGCATTTTATAGTCTAATATGACACTTGGCATAAGTCATCCCAATATAATAATTGAAAAAAATAAATAAAATAAAAGAATCCCAATATGGAAGATATTTTTACCATCACTACTCATAAATATAACAATTATAAATGTAATTATGAACAATTATTATAATGTTATCAATAAAATAAATGAGAAAATAACATTTCATAAAAGCATTTTTTCTTTGTAAACATGTTTAAGCAACATATTGTACCTTGCTGGAAATTAAACAATTCACCTTGAGGGTTATTTAACATTATATGACATTAATAGTTATAAGTTTTTGCAATTACAATCCAAAGTAAATGATTGCATACAACTAAATTTAAACATTAGATAGCAACTCTAAATTCTAATGAGTGATACATCTTAAATTTAATTTAAAAATAAAGAAATCATTAGCGTACTTATTATACATTTTATAAATCAAACAACAACAACATCAACATGATTTGAAAAAACAAAATATACATGTGTGGTATACTATTTATAACGCATTGGTCTGATTGAAAGTGCACCAGAATTATTGTTACGTAAAATTGCATCGAGAAACAATTTAATTGACAAAGTACGCATGCAAACTTCTACAATTAAAGTTTTGTGGAGGTTTTCCTTTGCAGAGGAAAAAACATAGGTCACTCTTCGGTGCCTCAAATAATTTAGCGCATGGACTCAATCCTCTACCACTTATTCAATGCTTTGCATTGCATCTCCTCCTCCGTCGGCCGCTCGACTTTCTTTAAGATACCATCATCGTCATTCCTATAGCCATAATATGAATTGGTGTCAATTCGCTTGTAAATCTCATACATGCACCTCCTCTTCTTCGCCTCGAGGGGGTTTATCAAATAGCTCTTTGGGGATGGGGAGGAATTTCGAAGCCCCAAAGTATATGTAACCAGAGCCCTTTCCTGTGGCACCATCCACATCAACTTTATTCCCTTCCAAGTCGATCATCTCGATCCCTACTTTGGCATAATTAGGACTGCCAAGCTCTATGATTGGAGCTTCTCAGTGCACCTTTTCCCTTTTCAACAAGAAATGACCCTGGTGGATGTCTTAATTATAACAATGTGTCAGGCTCAAGAATGACCTAATAGAAGTTAAGAAGCACATTTGGAAAAAGAATCGACGATCCATAAGCTTTGTTAGCATGCCTTATCAATAAATATTAAGCATTGCCTTGGCCTCTACCTGATCCTCCATGAGATATTCACCTGTGTACTTAATAAGAAGTTCATCATGTTTATTCTTCTCCAAAACCATGCGCTAGATCGCTTTATCATCCAGAAGGGGCACATGGAAAACAAACTATTTCTCTCTCTATTGTTTGTTTCCCTTGTCCTGTTCTCCCATTTCTTCTTCCACATCCTCATCATCCTCGAATAGCCCCCCCCTCTAGATAGACTCGATCATCTTCCACTCCCTCAGTTCTCTAGCCTGCATCTCCTCGTCTGCTGGCCACTCGACTATCGTCATAATAACTGGAGTCAATTTTCTTGTAAATCGCATACCTAGACCTCCTCTTCCTCGCCTCGAGGGGGGATTATTGAATATCTCTTTGACATTGGGGAGGAATTTCCTAGCCCAATTGTACAAGTGTTGCTGGGAAATTCCTCCCCAACATTAAAGAGATAATCAATAAGCCCCCCCTGTATGTGATCTACAAGTGAATTGACGCCAAATATTATGGTGACATGGGTGACGAGAACAATATCTTGGATAAATTCTAGTGGCACATGGAGGAGGAGATGCGGGATAGAGCACTAAGAGAGTGGTAGAGGATTGAGTCTATCTAGAGGGAGGTAATATTGACGATCAAGAGCAATGAGGTCGTTGTCATTAATTCGGTCCTATTTGAAGAAAATGAGGATGTGGCGGAAGAAATGGGAGAGCAGGACAATGGAAACCAGCATCAGAGAAAGTGAGAGTTTGTTTCTCATGTGCCCCTTCTATATGAGAAAGTGATCGAGTGCATGGTTGTGGAGAAGAAGAAACATGATGAAATTCTTAGTAAGTACATGGGTGAGGACTCATGGAGGAGCAGACTGAGGCCAAGGCAATGCTTAATATTTAGTGATAAGGCATGTTGATAAAGCTTATGGATCATGATCGGTTGTTTTCCAAATGTGCTTCCTAACTTCTGTTAAATATATTTAATGGATATTAGGTCATTCTTGAGCCCAACACTGCGTTATATAATTGAAACATCCACCAAGGTCCTTTCTTGATGAAAAGGGAAAAGGGGCATTGGGAAGCTCCAATCGTAGAGATTGGCAGTCCTAATTATGCCAAAGTAGGGGCCAAGATGACATACTTGGTAGAGAAAAAAATTGAGGTGCCTGGTGCCACAAGTAAGAGCCTCGATTACAAATACTTTTGGGCTACAAATTACTTCCCATCCTCAAAGAGTTATTTGATAAGCCCCCTCAAGGCAAAGAAGAGGAGGTGTAGGTATCTGATCTACAAGCAAATTGACGCTAGTTCATATTATGGCTACATGAATGATGAGGACAGTATCTTGGAGAAAGTTGAGCCACCCACGAAGGAGGAGATGTGAGGTAGAGAACTAAGGAAGTGGCAGAGCATCGATTCCATGTAATAAATTATGAGAGGCATAGAAGAGTGACCTATGTTTTTGCCTCTGCAAAGCAAAACCTCCACAAAATTTAACTATGAAGGTTTGCATATGTAGTTTGTGAATTAAATTATTTTTCTTTTGGTTGCTACTGTTGTTGTTGCTGCTACACTCGACATTTTCGATGTATCTGATTCACATAAAATCCATTTTAGGCACATATATAGATAAAATGAATTAAAAATATAAAACACAAACATATATAACTAATTTGTATTTATCAAAAGCTAAAAATAGTTTATGTTTGCAAAAAAAATTGAAAAAGTAACCAGTGCTATTAACAAACACATATTCACCGTGTCTAGTGCTCCTTCTCATACATAAGGCACCGAACAAAGATGTATTAAACATAATGCACCGGTGCGTTATTGTTAGTTGAGCATCGATATTTATAGCGGTGAGTTGTGATATATAGTGCACCGGTTAAGGGTTAGTGTTAAACCATGTGGTGCACTTGGTTATATTAAACACATTGACTCTCTATGTTAGTTCAAGCAAAGAATGCTTTACACTAGTGTGTTGTCTTTTCATGATGCAACACTAATGGGTGCGTTTTAAAATACACGTCGAAATTATAATTTTTAAACTATTTTTCCTGGTACAACTTAACCGCCCCAATGTGTTTCATTTAAAATAACGCACCAACACTCTATTTCAGCTTCATATGCATTGATATCGGTGTGTTTGTATTATAACTCATTGTTGATAGGGCATCCCATAAAACGAACCAATATGGTAAATGATTATGTATTTTGCTTGTTGTGTTGTAGAACACATCACCATTGCATTTAATTTATTTGACGCACCGCAGAGAAAAAAATTTGTTTCAAAAAATTGGTGATGCGTTCGATTAATAGAAAACATCGGTGTGTTTATCTCAATCAATGCACTTCATAGCATCTTAGAAATGCTAACCATAATACTCACAACACTGAAAATTTGTGAAAATCCAGCCTGGTGTCGTGCTCTTTACAACACCGATGCTTTGCTTTGATCCAGTTGCATCGACCGGTGAAATTGTTGTATATGAACTTATGTGGTGTGATGTGTTAATATAAATGCATTGGTGCTACCATGATATTGGAGCACCGACATTTTTTTTTAACAATGTGTTATATTGTTAAGAGCACCAGTTACAAAGCATCCACCGAAATGACACAGTGCAACGGTGTGTTTCGTTAACATAAATGCACCATCGACCCATTTTTATGAAATGTGTACATGGCAATATGATTTCTCTTACGAATGGTACCGATGCGCTATAGTTTCCAAACCATCGTCTTGATGTTTATCGGTGCACCGTATAGTATAACTTACAAATGTGGTTTCTGTCAGTATGGGAATTGCTCTGTTATATTGATTCATTACAAATTATGTGATGTGATTTGTTACTAGGAACACATCGGGGTGATCAAGTTATTGAAGCACTGTCATTTTGTTTAACAGGATGTTGTAAATAGTAGAGCATCAACCACAGTGCATCAAAGAAATGCCCCACAATATCAAATCTATTAATATATGTTCCAATGCAGAGATGTTAGTTGAACCACTGCATTTTGTTAAACTGGTTGCACCGCTCAGTTATATTTATTGTGTCATTTTTTAATGGTGCACTTGGTTAAATGGGATGCACCAATATATCAAAGTTATAAGAGAACTGACACGCTATTAATCGGGCATTGTCCTCTATAATGCATCTGAGGCGGGTAGTTTATGAGTAAGCACCGGAGGCGGTGCTTACTATTATGTTAAAACTTGGGTGCATTGGATGCGGTGCTTATTGTTAGGTTAGCATAGGATGCACTGTGTCGAGGCGAGCTGAATCAAAATAACTCACCACTTGCAAAAGGAATTGTTTTTTTAGAAAACTCCCAAATTTCAAGCTACATTCAAATTTTAAACTCATGAAAATGGAAATGGGAAGGTAATAAACAAATTACTTGGACTCTTGTGTCCCAAGGAGGCATGGTTCCACCATTGAGAGGTAATGAAAATTCGCGGTAATTTCCAAAAAATGGGAATGTGTGGAATATCGACTAGTGGATCTATCCAAATCACTGAGAATCACTAACAACAAGGCGCTCGTGAAAATAAAGTAAGCATCGGTGCTTGCTTGAGAGATTAGAAGCACTAGATGAGGTGTCACGATGAAAATCGGTCTGGTAAATTCTTTTTATTTACCCTTACCGTGGTGTGCCATCAGACATTTTGTACGCATAGGTATGTAAGATTCAATGGTACCAATGTGCTTTGATCGATGCTTGTTATTGTTTATAACTTATGACGGTGTGTTTGAACATATATGCTCTGGAGTGTTATGTTTTAGTTGAGTACCAGGGAGAATGTACACTATAGGCGCACCGAAAAAAATTGTTTGCAAAAACCTTTCGACCACTTGCATCCACTAACAACCTCTGTTATGAACAGTAATAGTGTGTTTAATCATTTTATTACCAACACAAGATTTTTCTATGCACACTAAGGCGCATAGTACTGACAGACACACTGAAAAAAAACCTCCACAAAAAATTTCGACTACTCGCGTTCGCTAACAACCTCCGCTATGAACAATAAGTGTGTGTTTGATCATTTTAGCATCGGTCTGATAGTTTTCGATGTGTATAATACTAAAAGGCACACCAAAAAAAAAAAACTTTGCAAAAACCTCTAGTCATCTGCCTCCGCTAACAACCTCTGCTATAAACAACTAAGGGATAATTTTTTGGGGGAGGTTTTGTAAAAACCTCCACAAGAAGGTGTTCTCCTTGTAGTGGAAATTTGAATGGACGTCCAAATGTGAAGAAAGTTTCAGCAGTTGAAAGACATGTTGACAAGTGCAACAATCTTAAAGATTGCAAATCCAGATGAAGATTTTGCAGTGTGCAGTGATGTGTGCAAGGAAGGGCTTAATGGAGTCCTCAGTCAAAAAGATCATGTGGTGTGCTATGAGTCTAGAAAACTAAAGGAGCATGAGAGGAATTATGCTACACATGAATTGGAATTAGTAGCCACTGTACATGCATTAAAAATGTAGAGACATTACTTTGTGGGGAGAATATTTGAGCTAAGGACAAACCATTGTGGTTTGAAGCATTTGTTTGGAGAACCAACATTAAATGCCAAGAAAACTAGATGGTTGGAATTTCTGAGTGAATATGACTTTGAAATTAAGCATATCAAAGGCGAGGAAAATCAGGTGGTTGATGCACTCAACATAAGAGCTCATGAAGTGCATATTTCATCGATTAACATGTTCAACATATTTAAAAGACAAAAATTTAGAGGCTAGAAATTAGATCAACAATATCTAAAAATAAAAGAGACATTACATCAAGGAAATTTACATCAGAAATTAAATTATTATGAGATGAAAGAGGATGAAATCCTCATGTGCCATATGTTGGGAGAGCTGAAAAATATATGTGCCAAATTTAGAAGAGTTGAAAAATATAGTTCTAAAGGAAATGCATAGTGTACCATATGTTGGGCACCCAGGATATAAGAAGACAATTGTAGTTGTAAGAAGCCAATACTTTTGGTGGGGAATGAAGAAAGAAGTGGCTAATTACATATCCAGGTGTCTAAAATGCCAAAAAGTGAAAACAGGGCATAGACATATAGTGAGGATGCTACAACCATTTCCCATTCTTGAGTGGAAATAGGAAGTGGTTACCATTGATTTTATTACAAAGCTGCTCAACAATGAAGCAACATGATTTCATCATGGTGGTGGTGGATAAATTAACAAAAGTTTCAAATTTTATTCCTGTGAATACCATACACAAGGCAACAAATATTGCATAGATTTACATGAAGGAAGTTTCCAGGCTACATGGGGTGCCTAAGGCAATTGTTTTAGACAAAGATCCAAAATTTACATCAAATTTCTGGAAGGGCTTGTTCAAAGGATTTTGAAAAAATCTAAATCTCAGTATAGTGTATCACCAGAGTTAGATGGAAAAACAAAGAGGACCAACATAATAATTGAAGACATGCTCAAAATGTATGTGATGGACCATCCATCAAATTGGAAAGATTACATCCACTTAGTAGAGTTTGCTTACAATAATGGGTATCAAGCCTCATTAAAAATGAGCCCATTTGAAGCATTGTATAGCAGGAAGTGTAACACACTAATCAATTGGGATAACACAGCGGGCAGAGCTATCATTGGGCCAGATTTATTGCGGGAAATGGAAGAGAAAATGGAAAAGATCAGGCATAATTTAAAGGCTTCATGTGATAGGTAGAAAATTTATGTAGACAATAATAGAATTTTTATATATTTTAAAGTGGGAGAACATGTTTTCCTAAAAGTGAGAGTGAAAATAAGTTCGATAAGATTGGGTTGCTACCCAAAATTGGCATAAAGATATTGTGGTCCATTCAAAATATTAGAAAAGATAGGGCCAGTTGCATACATGCTAGTATCGTATGCATCATCCATGAGAGTGCATAATCTTTTTCATGTGTCTTTAGTAAAGAAATATGTGCATGACCCTAACCACATGATTAATTGGACTGTGATCTAGGTGGAAAATGAAGGGAATTTCCGGGTGGAACCAGTACGCATCATGGACCGCAAAGTCAAAGTGATCTAAAATAAATCCATAGGGTTGATAAAGGTTCAATATGCAACATGGGAGCATGAAGAAACTATGAGGGAGGAATACCCACAAATGTTTGCCAATTTTGAAGAAAATTGAAACTAAAATGCAAGACTCCATTTTTGGACAGCGAGAGTTCTGAAACCACACCTCAGAATTCTTGGTAACTTATGTTGATAACCCTGATAAAAGAATGGTACAGTTTGATGTAATGAGAGCAGTGAAGGGGGCTCATTCCTTGGGTCATCAAGTTGAGAAGAATGAGAGATTATGGTTGGAACTATTGTTGGGGAGTAAACATATTTCAAAACTATATTTTTGAATATTATGACGTAAATTTTTATATGTATTTTGGCATGGTATTGTGAATCAAGAATGATGCACAATTGTAGGGGAGGGGGGATGTAATAGCCCCAATATAATCCCCAGTTTAACTAATGCATAATGTATATATGAATATGGTTATGGCCAAGCGATGTAAAATGCAAAATGTATTTCTTATTTTAATAAAATAATGTGATACCAGTTGTTGGGAATATCGACAAAGATGGGGGGTGATTAATACACAAGAGAGATGAATGTTTAGAAAGTGTTTAAGAGGGGCCCAAGGGGGAAATGGTTTATGGGTACTAAGCCAAACGCAATTTTCTGAATTTTATTATCTTTTGGGTCAACAATTTATTTATTGGTTGAGTGTATGAGATCCCAATCATTGAATACCTGTCAGAAGGTGGGTGTGAGAGTCACATCCCATAGTTATTGGAGAGCATGGGGTTGAAATACAATCAAAATTTTGCAGAGTGAGCAATTAATTGTCTTGGGAAAATAGAGGAAATTCGTAAGGGGGGATTAGACAATTTTTCACATTTAGTTTAGGCATGAACAACAAGGGGGAGAGTAGGGAAAAGAGCACCAGAGCTAGAGCAAGAAGTATGGTCAAATTCTAGAGCATGTTGGAGCATGTTTGGAGTGTTTTGGAGCTGGAAATTGAAGAGCCGGGTTGGCAGGCCTAAATAATGAGCTCATGTGTGAGTTGCATTGTAACAACAAGTGTTTGTTGTTGTTTTTCCTGGTAGTTTTCCTGGAAGTGAGTTCCCTTGAGTTCCCAACAGAAAGATTCATGTTTACCTGTGCCAGAGAGACTCTGATAAATGAATGGGACGCCTGATGGACTGAGAGCAGTGAAGGGGTACATTCCTTGGGTTGGGCAGGTCAAGGGGAAGAGAGGTGGAGGAAATTCGGGATAATTGTAGGATAATACCAATTGTTTGTGGGTTATTTGGTTGTAAAGAGATTGTAGGAGGAACCCTTATTTTGTGGATTCCTAGTCCCAGCTTGAGGGTGACTTGTTGTTGAGATGTGGAACAACAAGTCTATGGTTGGGTGGAACATCCTTCCCAAGAAGTTGGTTGCACAAGATTTCTCTTAAAGATAAGTGTTTATCTATTATCTAAGTTTTCTTATGAGTCTTATGGCTATGCATTTTACTATGTGAATGAGAATGGTTTTATATGTTATTATATATGATTTATTAACTGCATACATGTTCCTTTAGAATGTTGTAGATGCATTTTATTATGGACATTAGAATCTAGTTAAATCTAGGCATCATTTGTAGTTGGTAAGCTACAGGAAATGAATTAGAAATATATATATATGTGTGTGTGTGTTAGAAATATATATATATGTGTGTGTGTGTGTGTGTGTGTGTGTGTGTGTGTGATTTTATGTGTATTCCACGTAGTAATGTTCCTCGGTCAAGCTGGGAGTCATTACACCAACTACTAAAAGTCTAACAATCAACATTGAAAAACAATCACATGAAATCCAAGTGTTGAAACTACGGTAGAGAAGTTGCTTATATGCTTGATCTTGCACCGTGATGAGCTATCTTCCAATGGGTGAATTAGCATTTTATCTTCTTATGATGTATGATTGTTGATGAATGATGTGCATTGTTTTTATTTCTCTATATTATTTCATTGACAACCTATTTTCAACGGTACACATGAGAGGTAGTTCATTTTCAAATCATGGTCAGACTTAAGGAATAATCATTTTTTTTATTTAATTTTACACCCAAGTCATTGTTAATTGAGTTCTGCTTCAAATTGTTTGAGCTAGGCCTATACCCGCATTTATCAAATTTTGGATTCTTCAACTGAAATTGATTATTTTCATATGCTTTTCATCCTTCATCACATGGTGACAAGATCACACACAAGAAAAATATTGGAGAATTCTACATGCCTTTTCTATAATTATGAATTAGAAGGAAATGTGACTTTGAAATACATATCTAAAAAGTGATGTAATTGCATGTAAATGGTTGGACTATTATCTCACCAAGTGAAAAAACACCCATTCTTCTTGCATCTTAGTTGATGAGTGAATTTGATCTATGTGAGATTCATCCTCACACTAAAACAATTAATTGCATGAAGGGTGAAGATTTGAAATCTAAGGGATGAAAAGCAAGAGAGAAATACTTTAATAACTAGGTGCAACAAATTACTAAATAAGTCCCAACAGTTGGAAACCATCCCCTATCAAACTTGTACAATTACACTCTCGAAATTGATGATGACAACATTATAATCCAAGTGAAAATTTAAAGGGAGTTTATCAATCACTATAAAATGGTTTTTCAATCTCAAGGTATGACAAAGGAAAGAATTGTGGGCATACAAACTTGTATTGACATATTCCTTGAAAAGATGATAATAGAGAAACCATGGGAATGTGAACAAAATATAATGTGGAACGAATTAATGATGAACCTTAAAGAGATGTCATATGATAAGTCACCCCACCAAGATGGTTTCCCATGTGAGTTTTGTAAGGCCACTTGAGAATTTGTTGGCCCGGATCTTCTCCAAGTAGACAAGGAAGTCATGTAGACTTGTCCACTTGGAAGACATTTAACAAAGGAATGCTCAAGTTCATTTTGAAGCCGATATACCCAATGCTTATCGCAAGTTGGAGGTGGATAGCTTTTTTGATTGTATCCTACAAAATTCTAACTAAATCTCTTTTTCTACAAGTGAAACATATCTTACCAAAAATCATCAAACCATAGCACATGTTTTATTAGAGGCGGATACATTATGGAAAATTCAATACCTATTTGGGAAGGCATGGAATGGGAAAGAATCCAAGGCATGGAGTCCTTTTTCATTAAGATAGATTTTGAAAAAATCTTATGATAGAGTGGAATACTTATTCATCCTCACCATTCTAAAGGCCCTAATATTTGTTCACTTTCTTGTCAAAGTATTTGAAACACTTTATTCATATGTCTCAATCTATCTCATTATCAATTAGGCCAAGTTTGAAGAGATAAATCTCTTTTATTCCATCCAATAAGGTTACCTGCTAACCCCAACCCTCTATGTATTGTCTATAGAATCTCTTGGCTATCTACTCCACGATAGACTAGTGAAAACCCTAAATAGATGCATTCTTATTCTTAGGCTTAATGGTGGTCAACTTGTAAATTGACACTTTACAGATGAATCTTTCCTTATTATCATTGAAAAGGAGTATATCCTAAAAACCATCATGAACTACTTGCAAATATTTTTCAAAGCTTTTGGGTTGAAATTGCAAATGGCCAAAACTCAATGCTACCAATAGAGTTAGCAGGAGATACTTGAATGGTTACTAAGCCAAGGATGGGTGTGACTATATCCTAGACAAGTATTCAAATAATTTTAAATTCATGTTACCTACAAACCTCCATTAAGTATTCAAATAATTTTAAATTCATGTTACCTACAAACCTCCATTAAGGAAATCTTGGAAGAAATGTTAGTAATAGTTTCAAAGAGAATTGATAAATGGATTCTAAAACCTTTATCTCTTGCATGGAAGTTTCAAATTTGCATCTAGTATGAGCTACTACTCATGGGTACTATTCCTCATGCAAGATTCCATTGACACATGCCTATGTCAAGATTGAGAAGCTTCCCTTAATATTTATGTGGGCCAACTACAATGGAGGCAAGGCTTCCATAACATTAGTTGGAAAATCTACTATACCCCAATGGAGAAGGGAGGAATGTATTTTGGCCACACAAAGACAGTCCCAATATTTGTGCTAAATGGATCATTAGAGCTATAAAAGGTAAGGAATCCTAAAAGTACCTCCTAAAAATTGCATTATCTATGGGACCCAATATAACTGAAAGATATATAGCAAATTAAACCTCCAATCTCTATCAATCACCCTAGAACTCATACAAATAATGGGGACTTTTGTTGGTCAAAAGTATTTGCAAATCTTAGGAAGCCATAAATCAGAACATGGTTTGGAAATGTGACCGCTCAAGTATGGAGTCTCCTTCGATGAGCATTGCCTATGGTGGTCCCCAATGGTTCTTAATGAAGGGAGATCATTTTTTGAAGGACCATAGTTCTCGACCAAGAAGCTATATATGAATGCATCCATACTTTTGGTGACCTTTATGATATTCATTTTGAAGACATGGAAGACTTGGGATGTTTCAAATATTATATTTATGCTTGGTCTTGCATACAATATTATTGTAGAAAACTTTTGGTGGTTGATCCCTGGTAACCTCTTCCTTGATCTTGTCTGATCCAAGTGGATATCGGTGGCAAACCACCTCTTCCACTAACTCAACACAATTATCCATCTTGGCAGCCTCGTTATGATTTTCTGGGATTTTCTAGGTCCTAAACTTTTGGGGCCATTTTGAGGCCCTAAACAATGTTTTTTGAGAAGGGATGGGGCCATTTTGAGGCCCTAAACAATGTTTTTTGAGAAGGGACAAGGGCCTAGATTTACCTTTGGCAAATCCAAGCCATTATTTTTTATTGTGTTCCTTAGCAATTTACAATGAGCTACTATGTGCACCAAACAAAGATTGTATGAACAATTTAGGCTCCTGGAAAGTTGATGTAGAAACTAATGCCCAAAAATACCTTCTGGTGTTTCAAAAACACCTTTTGGCGCTTCACCTCCTAGTTTTAGGGTTTTGGACCTTTAGGGTTCTTGATTTATATTAAAAGGCCATACTTTCAGCCTCTTATATTAGTTTTTTTTGAATGAGTGTAGTTGATGTCTCTCTCTCTCTTCAGAGATAAGCTACCACCATTTTATCTAGTTTGTGTTCTACATTATTCAGACATTTTATTCATTAATAAAAGTTGGGTTTTCACTGTATTATTTTTCTCTTTTCTATATTCCTATGTGTGTTTCATTTTGTTCCCCATATAATCTGGATCAGGGGTATCAGATAAATCTTCTCTCTCTTATTTTCTCAGTGCATGTCCCTGACAAGGTCAAGTTATAGAGTGTTGGGTCTCAAGCTAGTTTCAGTGGGAGATGACCACTCTCGCTAGCCCAAGTGACCT
>CBVK0101774799.1:0-10043 GCA_900067695.1 Picea abies | reverse complement strand
AAAATGTTGCTCGAGGAATCCCTTGCATGACAAAGGAACGAGATGATGGAAAACTTTTCCCATATCCTTCAACGATTGTCGATGGTGGGAGAGGAACCTTCAACAAGTAGTCATTTCAAAGGTGGGACACCCTTCAAGGTACAAGTTAAATTTGATATCCATTTATTTGAAGGCCAAATATATGTATATCCTTTGGAGAAATGTTTAAATATGTTAGACGGTTATTACTTTGTTCAAAAAATTTCAGACACCGAAAATATCACCTTCATGCTCCTTAAAGGCCTTCCCCATGTCAAAAATTGGTGGGAAGGTTACTTGGAGAGACATAGCAAAAATGAGCTTATAACATTTAAGACAGGACCCACTTGGGAATCCTTTGTTGATTCCCTCAAGGAGGAACTCTACCCTATTGGAAGCTATGATGACTAGTACACGAGGTGGACGACTCTATGTTAGGAGAGAGACCAGACTGTGTCGGAGTACACAAACATCTTCCAAACCTTGTGCTCAAATATGTGTATCAAAGACTCTGAGTGGAACCTAGTTTTGAAGTAATACAGTGGCATACACATATACATCTAATTAGAGATTTATTTCTTGGACATCTCCTCACTAGGATTTTCTTATCAATACACTGTCAAAATCGAGTACAAATTTAAGCTGTCAAATAAGCGAGAGTTTGTGTCTACAAATCTACCATAGTATAAGTATGGTAAAGGTGGCCCTAACTCATAGAACATAGGACGGATCAAGGAGAGACAACCTCAAGACACCCATCTCAAGCCACAGGAAAATAAGGGTAATGAGAATTTGAAGGACACTAGAAATTGGTATGAGTTCCATAAAATCCCCTGGCACAACACTAATGAATGTCGCTTGAAACAGTCGTTGTTGGTCGAGCTTAAAGAAAAGGAATCATACCCTCACTCGAACTATGATTCAAAATGGGACAAGGTAAAATGGATCATTGATCCAGAACCTAGTACTACCATCGCAACCATGAGGATCCAACCAAATGAGTCAGAGGATCTTGAGGAGGGGGAGCACCTCTTCCATTCACAAATGTGGGTGAAGGGGAACCCACTACATTTCATTGTTGAAAGCGGGAGCTAGAAGAACCTGATATCAACTGAGGTCATCAAAAGATTGAATATGTAAATAATGCCACACCACCAACCATACACCATTGGTGAGTTAGGCCAGGGACAATACCTTCACATCATTCAATAGTGTCACTTATCATATGGCATCAATCCCTTCAAATATGAGGTATTGTGTGATGTTTCCCCACTCGAATTTTGTGATGTTCTTTTAGAAAAACACTATATGTTGAAACATCATGTTGTTTATGAGTCTCGACCCCATAATGTCATTATTACTTTGGGAGGTCGGCCCTAAAGGGTACCAGAGGTAGTTCCAACTATTTCCATTTCATTTATCTTAGTAAAATTGTACCGAAAGGTAATCTCTCAGACTGCCAAGTTTGTCCTCTTTATGGTTTTCTAAAAAGGTGAATGAAAGGTCATCACAACCACCATAACTTCAACACAGGATCTGTCTACACAACAAAAGCAGGTGGACAAGGTTGTAGAGGAATATAGAGACATATTTTCCTCACCTATAGGGGTGCCTCTACACTGTCAAGTAAAACATCCCATTGACTTCATACATGGTGCTCCCTTACCCAATGGTCCAATATGCAGATGCTCCTTTCTACAGAATGAGGAAATAAAGCATCAAATTCATGAGCTCATATGAAAGGGCCACATTTGATCTATCTCCTTGCTTGTGGGAGCCCAATTGTGTTGGTGTAGAAGAAGGATGGAACGTGGAAAATCTATATTAATTATAGAGCCCTGAACAAAATCGTTGTCAAGAATCGATACCCGATCCCCCAAATTGGTGATCTTCTTGATCAGCTTAAGGGTGCCAAGTTCTTTAGTGAGATTGATCTAAATTCAAGCTACCACCAAGTTTAGATTGAACAAACTGATGTATGGAAGACAACCTTCAAATCTAAAGAAGGCTTTTTGAGTGGTTGGTCATGCCTTTTGGCCTGACTAATGCTCCAAATACATTCATGAGGATGAGGGATGATATATTGTGTCCCTTCATAAACTCTTTTGTGCTCGTATATTTGGATGACATCCTCGTCTTCGACCATACAAGGGAAAAACATTTTCAACACTTTCAGTAGGTATTGAGCACCCTGCAACAACAAAAGTTGTATGCCAATCTGGATAAATGATCATTTGGCATGTAGATAATTAAATACTTGGGATAAATCATGGATGAACATGAGGTGTGTGTGGGCCCAGCCAATATCTAATTCATTCAAGATTGGTCGGCCCTGATGACTCTGATAGAGCTCTACAGTTTCTTTGGCCTTGACAATGTTTACCATGGGTTCATGTTGGGGTTCTCTCATATCACTTGGCCCCTCAATTAAGTAACCAAAGGTGGAGTTAAATCCAAGGTTACCTAATTTAAATCACAATAGAAAGCATATTTAGGATCTGACATACCACCTCTACTCTGCACCAATCCTCACATTGACAAACCTTCAACAACCATTTGAGATTGAGATAGATACCTCTGACAATGTTATCGATGCAGTCCTCACTCAGTAGGGACATTCAATGGCTTATCACAGTGAGATGTTAGCTTTGTTCGTAGATATCCCACCTATGACAAAGAGATGTACTCCATTGTGTGGGCATGTCGACAGTGGAAGCATTATATTCTAGGAAAGGAAACAATCATCCACATTGATCACAACCCTCTGCAATTCATGCATATAGAAGGAAATTTGTAGAATGACTGCCATCATAAGTGGTCCACATACCTATAACAATTCCACTTAAACATTAAGTACAAGAAGGGCAGTGCCAAATGTGTTGTAGACTACCTTAGTTGGCCCCCGATTGTGGCACTAACCACATCTCTTAACTCTTGTGGGCACGAGACCTCCAAGTGGCCACAATTATACAACAGTGACTCTGACTTCGTATTTACTTATCAAACACTAAGTGCAGAAAAAAAGTCTCGAACTTCCACCTCTAGTATGCACTCTTGTGCCATCTGGTCCATCTTTGTGTTCTTTCAAGCGAGCATGCAAAGTTAATTTGGGAGGCACATTATAGTTGGGTGGTGGGGCACTGTAGTGTGGAAAAGATAGTAGCAATACTTCAAAAGTATTTCAATTGGCCAAAGCTTCGACGAGACATCATTCAATATATCATGTCATGCACTACATGTGTCATTGCTAAACCATCCATCAAGAAGCAAGGGTTGTAAACTCCTCTCCATGTCCCAGACAAGCCATGGGAATTAGTCTCCAGGGATTACATGTCAGGTTTTCCCTCCACCAAACATGGTCAAGATTGTGTCTTTGTAGTTGTCGATCAATTCTCTAAGATGGAAAATTTTGCACCATGTAAAAATAGTATCATAGTCGAGGCTATTACTAGGATCTTCTTTGAGCATGTTTAGGTTCATTTTGGGCTTCCACAGAACTTTATTTCAGATAGTGACAACAGGTTCCTCAGTACCTTTGGGTCTAGCCTATGGTCTCTAATGGAAACCAAGTTGACCAAATCAACTATCTTTCACCCCCAAATAAATGGAAAAATGAAAGTGGTCAATAGGATGATTGTGCATATCCTGTGCATGTACAATTCCAAGCATCCACATACATGGGATGAGAGCCTCCCATATGTTCAACATAGCTATAACATATCCCTCTATTACCCCCCTAGCCCAGGGGTAACTAAGGAGTTGATGTCTCGAGGCCCGTAGGTAGCAGACAAGGAGTATCGAGAGCCAGATGACTTCCAGAGACCACATTGAGCATATAGATCCCCTCCTCTTCACCATGCATCACCACTCATCGTCGGCAACATAACAACGTCTTCCACACAGCTTGGCCCACAAAGACGACAAATATTGCTTCATGAGGTTACAAGTTCGATGTCATGGTAAGTGTCACTTTAATAATTGAAACATTTGAGCATGTTGCAAAAGGTCATTTCTTGATTATGGAACGTCTGCTTATAAATTATAGCTTTTTTCCTTATTTCACCTTGGTGGTTGACATGGTATCCTAGTAAGTTGGTCACCCTCAAGAAAATGGTTGCTACTAGGGGGTCTCCTTAAAGGTTCTTTGTACCATTCCCACTCATACTTACCACTTTCCACACTTCGTCCCCTCTGTTTTCTCATCTTTTGGGTTTTTTAGGTTCATTGACCCCAAGAAGGGCTTGTACCTCATTTCATGGGAAGAAGGAAAAGAAAACCCAAAGGTTTTGCAGCAAGCATTGTAAAAGTCAAAACCCATAATTTATCCTTCTATATGCTCGCCCTAAGGTCTTGAGATCCATGAAACACTTCTCCATAAAAATGAAGGACCTTTAAAAAGAAAATAAACAAAAATGTCCCACTTGATGGGGGAATGCATGGTGGTGTCCTTTAATTTCTAGTGCATATGGCACTCAATGTGTTTTAACTTCAAGTCACATTGTAGTGCTCTTTTTCTCTCCATTGTACATAGAAATCAATGTTCAAACCATAAAATAATGAAATTCAAATGAAGGGCTTGGGAAAATGCTACATTGTAAACGAAGGGATGCAACGCACCCTCCACAAAGGCATTCATAAATGAGATAATATGAGCCCTTGATATTTCAACAACCCCATTCCCAAGAGTACTTCCCCTAATTCACCTCATACACATTACATGGTCTATAGAGGGTCTTCTTGGGAAACATTCCTCAACTTGGGGATTGGCCTACCCAATAGGTCACCATGACACACCTCCCATACCTAAATTTAGCAAAGTTTATAAGGTCTTTGAGCATTTGTTTAATTTGAAAAGGGAGATTTAATGCACTTGTTTCGGTGGTTCTTTTATTAAATGCAGCGTACTTGGCATGATTCATATGACTCGTGGACCCTTGGAGCCCGTATTTTCTTGTCTTTGCAGGACCTTTCCTGATGAAAGTCATTCATGAAGGGACTAAGCCACTCAGACCTTCACAGGGGCTTGAAATCCCATTGGATGGATCATGTGCCCCACACATCAGAGGCATGGTATGATGAATGTTGCACCTTGGATGATGTCCTTAGCACATGAACGAGGCTCAAGAACATGAATAGGAGAGGACGTCACCCTTCTATGCCCAAACGTTCCTCTTGGGTAGCATGGAATCACACTTTTGAGGGGACATTTGGCACATTTGGTGCACTTGGTAGTTTTGTGGGCATGAAACCCCACATTATTGCTTGATTTGGGGATGGTGTGGCACCTTCCTGGCTAGACGTCCTAGGATTTGGAGGCTCACTTTCAAATGTGCCACCTTGGAGAGGAGATTTATGGGCTTACATGCCATCATTTTGCTATTTTTTTCATTTGTAGCTTATGTGGGGGAAAAAGAACAAATTGTTGTGCTAGTTAAGCATTCTAATTTTGGTTTTAGCCAAAAATTATGGATATAATTGTAATGTGGACAAACTATGACTTGGGTTTTCCTCTATAAATAGAGGCAAGTCATTTTTCACTTGAACATAACTCATCACTTGATAATATTACTCTTTGGACTGGAATTTCATCCCTCATGGAGAATTTTGGCCTCTCTTTTTCTTGTGTAAATGGATGCAATACTTGTCTATTGGAGCATTATGGCTAGCGATTTCTCTTGGATGGTTTTCTTTGGAAAATCATTGGACGATTTTTGTAGTAAGGGTTTTCTTGCATCTTATCTCTTGGATTTGGTGAGTAATTCTGCAATTTATTGTCACCTTTCTTGTTTAAATACAAGAAAAATATCTTAAAACCTAAGAGGAGTAAAAGGGCTTACACCCTCCACCAAAGTTTATTCTTCTTTGCTATTGAAAGGCTACAAGTCTTGCCACAAGGAGTAAGAGGGTTTACAGCCTTGTTGCAAGGCTTGGCTAGGGTTATTTTTCTCTAGGAAGTAAGAGGGTTTACACCCTTAGAGAATTATTAAACCCTAGTTCATCCTGGATTCAGAACTAGACGATTTGGAAGGATTGTTGTTTCCTTGGGTTTAACTCTCAAGAAAACATTTTCTTCCTCTTTGGTTAGTTTTCCTTCCAAGGAAGAGACTTCATTCACCCAATAACAAGGCACTAATCTTTGCATTGGAGATTGTAATTGTTGCATTGATAAACATGAAAATTGAGGGATTGAAATTGATCAAGTTGGATTTGAATTCTACATACTTGAGACTCTCTTCTACTTCAACGGTGTCTTATTTTGACAAGTGATTAGTTTGTTGTAATAAACATTAATCTACTGCCATTAGAGTTGCAACAAACACTCTTTCTCATATAATTTATCCACTTTTCTACCATTGAAATTTCCCTATGAGTTGTGATAATTAATTTGTTGATAAAGGACTATTGTTTGGATGGTTTACTTGTTGATTTCAGTGGTTAGAATATGTTGTTGTAGAAAAAAAATTCTACAGCCATAGGGTTATCATAAAAATTGTTGCTAACATTCTCTTACAACCCTCTTTTGCCATCAAAATCTTGGTTTAAGCATTGGAATATTGTTTATTAATTGTAAGGCTTATTGTCCAATATTACATGTTGATTTTCATGGTCTAGTTTGCAATTGTCATAACTTTATTATTGTTGACATATCATTGTTATATTCTGTAATTTTGGGAAAACAATACCTCTTGTTGTTTTCCCTCTTGTTTTGGGGTTTAGTTCATCATATATCATCTTGGTTTGGATTGTCTAACATTGTTTTGCAGATACACAACGTTGGAAACCACATATCAACTCCAGAGACTCTCTTCTTTAGCCCCAACATCATCTTAGATATTGACCAATATAGGGAACCCTTGTGCCATCCAACATTGTGCTCCTTGTTCCCTTAGGGTCACATGGGAAGCCTTTGTTGTGTTGAACTTGTCCATCACTAAAACGAGGAGAAATCTATTGAGGTGATAGTGATATGTGTCCCTAGTTGTGTCATGCGTTTGTAGTTTGGGTTGGAATTTTCCCTAACTACAAATTGTGTGATAAAACCCTCCACAACTCTATTGGCCACAACCATTTTCAGGTATACTTGGGGTTACAACCATTTTCCCCCATTGATGTAGCTCTTCCTATTCCATCTTCATTGAAAGAGTCCTCCCACACTTAGACTGAGGTAGACAGAGAAACCAAATTTTTTGAACAGATCCAACACCTCCAACAACAGATTAATGATATATTGTGGAAGGGAAATGCCAAGTACAAGCAACAACATGACCAACATATGGTTCCACACAAGTTTCGGGTTGGTGACAAGGTTTGGTTGCATTTATAGAAAGAGAACCTTGCAGGCCCCCACAGGAAGGTTAGATCACTCTGATATGGGCCTTACACCATCACAAAGGTTGTGGGTGAAAATTCTTTTGAAATGAGTATTCTTTCTTTCTTTGTCTTACACCCGATATTTAGTGTGGAGCTACTTTGACCATATTTCACACCTTTGGTGGACACCTTGAAGGAAGCTAAGCAATTGGCTCTTACAAAAATCAATCATGACTGCCTCGAGAAGGATACAATGGATTAGACCATGGACACCAAGGCAAAAGGAACCCACCAAAAAAACATACAACTCTATCAGGTTGTCAAAGTAGGACATCTTCTTCAACAAGGAAAATGGCTCACCCAGATTCAGATTCAACAAAATTTTCCCCATCTACTACAGGAACTTGACTCAATGCGGACCATTGCTTCCTAAGGGGGAGGAATGATCCAAGTGGATATCGGTGGCCACCCACCTCTTCCACTGACTCAACATTGTTCTCTATCTTGACAACCTTGTTATGATTTTCTGGGATTTTCTAGGTCCTAAAATTTTGGGGCCATTTTGAGGCCCTAAACGATGTTTTTTTAGAATGGACAACGACCTATATTTACACTTGGATTTACCTTTGTCAAATCCATGCCATATTTTTTTATTGTATTCCTCGGTTAGAGTTTTCCAATGAGCTACTATGCGCACCAAATGGAGATTGTATGATAAAGTTACATTCCCAGAAAGTTAATGTAGAAACTAACACCCAAAACTATCTTTTGGCATTTGAAAATACCTTTTGGTGCTTCGCCTTCTAGGTTTAGGGTTTAGGACCTTTAGAGTTCTTGATTTGTGTTAAAAGGCCATCCTTTTGGCCTCTTGTACTATATTTTTGTGAATGATCGTAGCTGACATCTCTTTCTCTCCCTTCAGAGATAAGGTACCACTATTCTAGCCAATTTGTGTTCTACAATATTTCGTTATTTTATTCATTAATAGAAGTTGGGTTTTCACTATATTACTGTGCTCTCTGCAATATTCCTGTCTGTATTTCATTTCATTCCTTGTACAATCTAAATCATTGTCCTACCAAGTTTTAGGGTTTGGTGGAAAGATCAGAGATGAAACCAAATATACGGTTTATGTAATACAAGTTGCTTGATGGGTGATGATGCAGAAGCATCATGCAAAGCCAAAGCACACGACTAAGCCAAAGAAATAGCTGGACGTGCGGAGGAAGAAAAAGAGCACGTTTCCATAAGAACCGTTTTTGAATTTTGAAACAAAAGGCATTAATGTAATAGTTAGGAAGATGGCTTTTGAATTTTGAAACAAAAGGCATTAATGTAATAGTTAGGAAGATGGCATACTTTGCATTTATGTCTTGGAGGTTGTAAACGGATCTTGAGCGATTGCTCTCATCAGTAAAACATTAAGGCATTTAAGATTGTTAATGTGAGAGTAGGTAGATATTAATGTTAGATTAGATAGTTTAGAGAGTAGGAGGGAAAACGAATATAGACACCCTCACTCTTGTATTATTGTATCGTTATCATTAGCATAGCACAGAAAAAGAGAGTTGTAGCAGAGAGTTGAAAGAAAAAAAACCCATGTGCAGGAGCTTTGGATGAATATATGAAGTTCTCAATCAGATTCCATGGTGTTATGATGTTTCCTATTTACACATGGTGAATGGTATGCTTATGGATGTTTTATTCTCTCTATTATGCATTTGTTTTAATACTGAGTGTATGTATGATTTCATATTGAATGTTTGAAGTCTGAGAGAGAGAGAGAGAGAATGAGTTTCAATTGTTTCTCTTCCTGAGTGAGAGAAGTTCCTGCAAGGAGTGCAGTGAAATGTCTACAAGGTGTGTGTCGACGAAGGTCTAAGTTTTATCTCAAAAATCTCAGGAAGGATATCGTTGTTCTCATTCCAGCAGAAGTGCAGGAGAAGCACAGAGACCGTGCAAGGAGTGGGCAGGCTATTGGAAGTCTTAGGACTTATCAACTAAGGGAAAGATTTGAGGATTGTTGTCGCAGAAGGTACATAGAGTCAAAGAGATCAAATATCTAGAAGTATTTGAAAGAGTGCCACAAGGAGTGTGTGCAGAAGTCATTCTGAGACTCAAGGTTGCAAGTGAAAGCTTAGGAGGGTTAACTCCTTTGAAGTGTTCAAAAAGAGATGGAGCGAAATCACTTTGCAGAAACCAAGTTCAAACAAAGAACACTGGTTCTTTTTGCAGAAGTTGTCAAGGAGGGAACGAGCGGTTGAAATTCTCTGAGGAGATCTCGCGAAGCCGCGAGGACTGTAGGAACCAGAGAAGTTGTAGGGTGGTTAGAGGTAGGCGAACTCATCACTTTAGGATCCATAATCAACATGGACCGTTGATCGTGTTTTGCACAAGCCGTCAAATCATCTCAGTATCTCGGGGATCCTGACTGCGAAGAGTGGAGCATAGAGGAACGAAAGTCCCGAAGTCGCTAGTCGTGACAGAAATCTTTGTGGAGTTTCAAGGATTTCAGCATTTCGCTTGTCGAAAAATAGAGGGGGTAACGTTCTAGGATCGAGAGTCTCAAACTTCCGGTACCCAGAAACCTGGAATAACGAATGGCAATCGAAGGCATATTCAAGTCCTGAAAGTCGGAAAGCTTGTGCGACAGGTGGCAAGAGTCCATGCAAGATACCAGATATATAAAATATGCAGAACAGAAACAAAATGCT